>JAGYYN010028967.1:0-12670 GCA_021441665.1 Euplotes cf. woodruffi 2 WChen-2021 | reverse complement strand
AAGCAGCAACCTCGGTTATTTGCAATACCAATTTTGAGTATTGACCATCACCAAAGACTAGTGAGTCTGTCCCGCTGGTTCTATCATTAAACCGCATTAGTGAGTCTACGTTGCAAATAAAGCAGAGTGTATTATTGTTTTGCGACTTGAAGTTGGAATAACTAAATATAATTGAAATGGAACAGGCAGATGTAGAGAAGTGAATCAATGTACAACTTAATATCCCTCCCTGTCATCATCCGCCTATAGGACAAATTTACTTACAAGGCACTCAACACCGGCCAGGTCTTTTACGACGCAATGGAGCAGAAGGATAACTGGAGTCAACAGCTTGTATCGTTCAAGACCTCGGAAAAGTAAGCTTCATTGCCTGCTTTGCAGCGATAATTAGCTGTTGTCTATGAATAATCAACGGGACTAACTGGAAGCAGAATTGTTAGTTATATAAGACAACTTGCATGCATGCACCTTTGATTTATTTTGACTGACTATTTTAGATGCGACTTGCTGTGGACTAATAAATCGAAAGTTATTGATAAGGAACTGCTCGAGAAATTTCATTTAATCAGCTATATTCCGAAGCTTAACGATCTTCTTGACCCTGACTTCATTTGATGCGCGATTTGAAGAATTTTCAAGAACTATGAAAATCTTAATCATGACGATGAATTAGATTCAACGGATAAAATTTTGGTAAGAATACTAAATCTTTTTAAATCTATCTTAAATTATTTTCTTAAGCCAAATCATATTTTTGATTACTGAAGTAAAAATAATACAGAGCTAATTTTTCAAAATAAAACTATTTATTTTTTTACGTCAATTTATAAAAATCAAAAATAGGATTTTAAAAAGGAAATTGAAAACCAGCAAGATAACGACCTGATGCCAAGATTCTATATTGAAAGTTACAGTTATCCAAAATGATATTTTGAAATCGATAAGAATTACTCAAGACACCATGAAGATACATTTAACTGGATTGTACATCAAGGCAGCGATATTAAAGAGATTTTTAATCACTCGATAAAATAACTTAAACAAAGACTACTACAGTTTCAAGCACTATAGCAACTGCAAGATTAGTGCGACATTGAAGCACCCGTTTAAGTTTTTAAACGGCTGATGTATGGTATCTTTGCTCGTATTCATCAACAAATGCGATCTGCTTGAGTCATACATCTTTGGTGAGCCCTTACTTGACCTACTATTCGATCCGCCACTGCAGAGGATTCCATCAAAGAACAATAAAAAGCTGTCGTATAGAAAGCTCCTGATGCATTTAAAGAGTAAGACTTCCTAATAATCCCCTACTCATTCAGAATACTTTCCGAAGATAGAAAACATCGAACAGCATTTGTGGGAGAGGTACTGAAAGCAAATCGCAGCAACGCTCGTTGCCCTCGGTTGACACTGGAAAAGCATCATTAATTGAGACCGCTATCTGCAATCATTGACTTTTGAGTTCATTATCGACACCAAGCTCAACCCATGGATGATCGGAGTCCAGCCCTCAGTCCACTTCCGACACACCTGAAGCATCGATAAGGAGATCAAGCTCAGATTCATCGACTACGTAGTTGGCATGATTGAGCCGCAGCTGCTGCTTATTAGAAACATGACAAGCGCCTTTCCATCTCTCAGGCTGATTTACGGTCAAAAATAAGGCAGAAGCTTTTACAGCAAACTGAAGCAGCAAAGATATCAAATAAAGATGTATTTTGATCTCCAATCACTATTTTTAGCCTTAAATCAATCAGTTTTCGTATTTGAATCTTGAATTTACTAATTTTGAGCTTGAAATATTTAGTATTTACACGATAACAAATAATGTATGTAGACAGTTTGCAGGCAAAGAGCCAGCCAAAACTCAAAAGGAATCCAAAGTAAAGTAAGTGTCAAAAATTTGCAAGATGGAAAGTAAATCTGCTGTCGGTGATAAAGTACGTTTCTGCACTACTTGTTGTATAATGTTTTCTCATCAGAAAAGCACTATTTCATTAACGAGCAGATCAAGACAAGTAAAAACCGTGAATAACAGTAAGACAGCTGTGACCAGTTTTAGATTCAAAAAGTAAAGATCTTCGAGGCTTTGTGAAGCAATACATGAAGAAGATCGATTCTCAGGGTAAGTAAAGCAACTGATATTTAGACCTCTGTGATCTATTCACAGAGGAAGAAGTAAATAACAGTGAAAAGAAGACCAACAGTAAGTCTCAAAGCACAGCCAATATTAAAAAGACTAAAAGTAACTGACATACTAATTCGACTTCTCTATAAGCGACTGACTTTAAAATTATTTTTATTAGTGAATGATGTATAATTAATCTCTATAGAGCATGGTAAAACTGAAAATGTAAGTACAGAAAACTATCATCAAGATAACCGATGTTATTGATTAATTTTAACTAAACTTATAATTTTGATCTTAGAAAAATAACGATATTGCTGAACGAAGCACATCGATGCAAGAAATGTTTCAGAGAATGGCCAGCAAAGACAAAGTTGCTAAAAAACAAGCCGAATACGAGTATACTTTTACATAATCCTTTAGAGCTGCAAAGCAATCTATGACGAAATAAAAATCAATTAGAGTAAGAAAACTTACTTAAACCTTCAGAAGCGACAGAGTCGTTCATAATGAGATTAAATAAATTTAGTAAGTTCAAGGCATATCTTATTACTTACTCAAAGTGTAGCTAAACTTGGAGAGCACAAGTCTGCTTTCTATTTTTATAAAAAGCGGAATAAAGGACTGCTAAACTTCCTAAAAGAGCAGACATCATTAAAGAACGGGTGCCTTATCGGAGATTTAGCTGATAAGCCAAATGTTACGAATATTACGAAGTACTGGCTGCATTAATTATTCTATCTAGTTCTCGCAGTAAAACAATGAAAAGGAAGTATATTCCTTCAGAATATCTTTTGCTCAACGAACTACCAGACGAACATGATGAAGTCGCAACGAAGCTGTTTTATCTAAAAGAAATCAATAGCTTTATCAGTTCAGGAAGACTAAAGAAATTTTTCAGTTGAGAAAATCTCATCGATCCAAAAATGTAGTCTCTTTATATTAACAAATCTATAGATACGCAAGAGAACACGATAAAGGTAGCATTTAGAGATAATGATGAATAACCGCATTTAGACCTGTTTAACCAGAGAGTCTCTGAATTAGGATTTGATGCTGCCCTTGAATCCTTAATTAAATAAGCACAGACTTGATATCGACAGGTTTATCGAACGCACAAACTACTTTAACCAGTCAAAGGAGCAAATTATCAAGACATTTTACGCGATCAAAGATCCTGAGATAAACAGGATCTTACTCGAGTCGCTTGGAATGGCAGAGACAGCTTATGACTTCCAAACGATGAGGACTTACATCCGGAATAATATATCGCCTTATTCGATTCCAAAAAAGGAAAAGCAAAATAATCTAAAGAAATCAGTCTCTAAAGGAAAGATAAAGTTCGACTCAGATACACTGAATTCGCTCATGAAGCAAGACAGCAGCAAATAAGAAGGCAAATGAGTTCAGAAATAGACTTGAAGTTAACACAGACATCAAGTCGGTCTGGAAATAACAACTACGTCGATTCTCCAAATGTCCAAGCTGAAAAGGCAAGGGTCAAAAGCTTAGATCGAGGTACGGTAGTGAGATCACCACTAGACTTGAGTGAAAATATCAAGCCGTTGGCGAAGTCGTTAGAAGAGCCAAGCTCAAAGTGGAAGAAGGCAATAAAAGTAAACTATCTGCTTTATTCATTTGACATCCTTTATGATTTATAACTTAGCTCCACTTGTTTTAAGATTTTTCAATCTTATTTTCTTAAAATTTCTCAAAGCACAAAAGGATTTTCCTTTAAAAATTAATTTTGATTTTATTCGACAAAAAGAAATTTTAGGATTAAATTTTTTATTAGCATGAAAAGTTAGATTAGTTAAAACTTCACTAGCTGTAATAAATCTGGATAATTTAAAGTTCATTTGCTTCGTATAAGTAATTAATTCTAGATGACGACTGTAACTCAACCAAAGCTCAACGACCAGCCTCTGTCAGTGCTTTTCAAAGAACTTGGCAAATAAAGGAAAGCTGTCAGACATTATCAGCTACATCAGTAATCTCAATCGTCATGTATCTAGTGCTCAAGCAGAAGTACAAGTAGCGAGAAGACTGAGGAGATCATTATGGAGCTAGAAGAGCCAGAGCTGCAGTATCCAGCTCTATTCAAGGTGATACCACAAACGCCTACAGTCAAGATGTATTTTGATAATCTCACTAAAAACGATATAAACACGATCCACGGAGAAATAGAAATCAACTACATAACAAAAGGTAGGAGGAATCAAAAGCGTATTAGTTATTTCAGCATTTACTATATATTTAAATTTAGTGAAGATAAACCTTAATTATTCTGTTATTTTGTGTGTTTATACCTCCAAGACCGAACGTTGTCTAGAATTACTCAAAATCATTCAAAACATCAAGTACGATCTCGGAAACGATGCAGAATACAAACACGCAGATATTTAATTAAACTTGGAGTCTTCATTACTAGTATTGATAAAATATAATTCAATTTAGCATTGATGTAAAACATTGAGGCTTTATTTTATCCTAACTTTATCTTACAGCGAACTAAGCTTTTACTAAGTTACTGTTTCAGATGGGATTGCTAAGAAATGGTTGAAGCACAGTTTTCAGACCCTGACTTTTTCATCGCGATATCCAGAGACATACTCTCGGTGAGGAGATCAGTCGTCACAAACAAGTGTTCCTCAGTTTCTTCAGTGATGCTTACGGAAAAACAAAGAGAACTCAGCTTGGCATATTTGGCAGTTGTCATATGCTTCATTGGGGACCCATCTGATCTTTTCATTTTCAGCCATTATTGACGCTGCTGATTTATCATTTGAGAACTCGGTGGCTATTGAATTATTAACAGTCAATATCAAGATATTGTAAGTGACATTTAGTGTTAGTGCTTGGTCCTAATTAAATTGATTTGCTTTTAATCAAAATATTTTTACAAATAAAATAAGTCCTTGGTCAAATAAACAACTTCTTACCTGGATGGTCGTGGTGTTCTTCGTACATTTTAAAATCTTCTGAAGGAGTTTTATCTCAAAACTTGCTGCTTCCAAAATTACCGCTGTAAATACTCATTTTCTTAATTGAATTCCTGCGGATGCTGAGCCGTCCACTATAAGAACTTTTCCTTTTCTTGTAATTCGAGTTATGCTCAAATCCCTCGTGGAGTCTGGAGCTAAAGCTGATGAAAGAATGTTTGATTCGTTTCTCTGAAAACACAGATATATACTCTCTGTATTCGCAAAGTAGCTGCTGGATCTGGTCCTGCAGCTCTTCGATGGGGAATAAATTAGGGTCATTATAGTCCATGTCCGAGTCAGTGTCAAAGGTATCAAGCGAAGTGGGAGGATGTTCCCTCTCTGCAACGTATCTTTTATAAGCTTTTTTGACGATTTTCACCAAGCTGCAAACCACAAACCTCATCTTGCTCATCTGCTGCCTCAAATGGTGGTTTTCATAAAGGACCTGTTGCAGTTCTTTTTCTAAAGACTCTATTTTAGCTCCGTAAATGAAGTTAATTGAGAATTTTTCTGCTTCGAAACTGCACTTGAGTCTTGTATTTTCCTCTGTGAGTTTGTAGTTCTTCTTTATTAAATTTTCATTTTCTATTTTGAACTGGTTTTGATCTCCATCGGTGTCTTCGAGAAGTTTAGAGTCGACCTCATCCAGCTGGTCTCTTTGCAGATCTTGGAAGAAATATTCGCTATCAGCCGACTGGAGTTTCACAGCTGAGATGACCTGGATTGTATTATTGGTGCTCTCGGTCGGCTGGTCTGTCTTGTTGTTCATTTTTATTATAATAATGGAATGATCGATTTCATCAACTCTTCACTTAGTCACAGATATCAGTCAACAACACATTTTAAATATAAAATTAACTTATTAGGACACATTTTAAATAAATATTGAAGATTTAAATTTCTTAAGCTAATAACCTTGATTTAGAAGAAAATGAAACAACTGGATTTATGATACCTTCTTTGATAATTTTGGTTAAGAAAGGTTCATAAATAGTAGACTTATGCCTCGCTGCGTCATTCTTCGCTATGTCTATTAATACTCTTAAGCTCTGAATGGCATCACTTTTTGTAATTGTTTCTTCATGGCTGTCGGCACAGCTTGATAGCAGCTTTTTAGGCGTCTCTAAGCTATTAAAGCAGCAGTACTTACAAAAGTAAATTATCATGATTGTAATCATATTTTTGTTTGACACTAACTTCTCCAAAGTTCTCGTAGTTTTGAGTATACTTAGGCGCTATTGTCCTTTTCTCGGCTATTTTGGTAATTGATAGTATTTCGTAGTACTCTGGGAAGGAGATCGCTCCTTTTAAAACACCGTATTCGAGGAACAAAGGTACATCTGCGTCCATGTAGTTTTCACCCAATTCGAGTTCTTTGTATAGCTCTCTAACGATTTCGAGACAGCTGTTGTAGGAGAAGTCAAAGAGCTGTTCCCACTTATTTTCTTCAATCATTTTTATTACTCGATTATAGCTGCGGCCAACGTAGTGACTGCTTTCAGAGGAGCAGTATGATTCTAAGTCTCTTGACATACAATCTAATTTGCGTAATTTTAATTGATATAATTGTGTATTTGGCAATTTCTTTCATGCAATCGGTTTGTCAATTGTGTACCCAGAGAACAATTCATGCTTCTTAAGCAAACAGTAGTCAGCATCTATATTTGCAGTGCAAATATTCTTGATTTTCGTGTCGATTTTAGATTGGGTAAATGCACTGATACTAGTATACGCACTGTTAAGTTCTTGTGCGAATACATTTCTGTCAAATGTGCTACTTTTCTTCGAAATACTGTAATTTGGACGATCATAGTGCCTAAGAAATGTGTTCTCCATTTTTAAAATTTAAATTTATAATTATCCTGATAATCTTCAATTATGTATCTGAATATTTTGCTTTGATAAAAATAAGATATGAGAAAATATTGAATAATTACGGAATATCAGCTTGTCTCTTATTATTATATTAACCTTAAATCAGTGTTTTTCCTTTTGATTTAGATTTTGAGCTTATATGCTTCTTTAATAAATTCAATCACGGTTTCAGTTTTTTGTCAAGTTCAGTCCTTGGCTCAGGTAAAAGTGGTGGTAAGTTTAAGCTTGGCTTATCAATAGATACTCTAATCTTCAACGGCGTCATTTTAATTTGTTCAAATTCACATGCATAAATAGGACCTCGATAAAGTGGAACTTCAAATTCACCGTATTTGACTTTTCCATCTCCAAAGCTTAGTTGTTCAGTTCCATATCCAATAAGGTCGTATTCTCTCTGTAGCAGTTGCTTGGTGATATGAGCATTTGAAGGAATAACGCCCTTTTTGAGCTGGAGGACCTGGATCACCAGGTAAAGATTCCTATTGTCTCCTTTATACCATTTGTTCCAAAATAATGAGTAAAAGTCTTGGTACCATGTTTGCTTTTCATTCAGAAACATCGTGTCGTCTCCGTACATATCTCTGTCTTCATTGATTTTCTTTTGTTTTTCGAGTTCTTCGAGGTCAATCTTCTTGCTTTTGCCCTTCTTCTTTTTCTTCTTTGGCTCTTTTTTGCGTTTAGACTTCTTCCTCTTTTTCTTGCCCTTTTTGTCATCAGAAGTATCTGAGTTTTGAGACGACTTCTCAGTATCTGAATCAGAGTTTTTAGAGCTTGTTTCATCATTCGAGTTTGCGTCTTTAGAGTCTTTACTTGCCTTTGAGTCTTTACTTGCCTTTGAATCCTCAGTCTTCTTTTCATCAGCCTTTTTGTCATCAGTCTTTTTGTCGTCTTTCTTAGACTCTTTCGAATCACTTTTGGTGTCTTTCGAACTTTTTGACTCTTTCTCGTCTTTGCTGGATTTATTTAGATTTTGAGTCTTTTGATTTTTTCGATGTAGCTGCTCCTCCAGGCTCTCCATCATCGTCGTAGATAGGGTCTGGTTCTCTGTCTTCGTCTAAAATAACTTCTTTCTTCTTCTTTTCGTCTTTTTGGTCGAGGAGGAAATGTTTGTGTCCTTTTCCAGCCCAGAATCAAAGTCTCCCGTTGTCATCTTTCGCAATCCACTTGCCAAGCTGCAGTGTAAGTGCAACTCTGATCAGAGTGGACGGAATCAGTCCTTCAATATAGTGAAGTACCACCTGCATTCCTTCGACTTTAGAGTTGGGGTCAAATTGCTCTGGCTCGATTTCCTCCGGATCCATGTAGCTTTCTCTTCACGTGAACTGGTGAAGTTTTGGAACCGGATATAAATTTGCAAAATATGGCGAACATTCTAAATCAGTCTGGTCATCTGGGTATGCTATTCTTACATAAAGATTAGGCTCCACAAATCTCACCACTCCGAGGGAGAAATCATAAGGAGTCGCCTCGAGATTTGTTGGAGGTTTGTAAATCGGAAGTTTCCAGATTCCTTCGACAAGTTCGTCTTCGTTACAAAATAATTCAGCCATGGTCCACGCGTAAGGCATGAATTTATCGTTTCCTGCGTCCTCATCTTGAAAGACGATATCCCCATCGTCTTTTTCTTCTTCACCCCAGTAGCGATAAAGTTCGTATCCAAGAGTGGGTTGTTCAGAAGTATGCGATTGGTAGTTCGAGGGTTTCGCTTTGTCGTTCTTTTTCTTATTGACATTCACTTGGATTTCAAAAATTAATACGGTTCCTGAATAAGGAATAATATCTTTTATCATATTTTTGGAGTTAAATACTGCGTATCCGTATCGATCTCTTTCAAATGCTTTAGTCTTGATGTGCTTCCACTCGATTGATCTCGGAGGGTCAACTACAAGCCCGTTTCGGTAAACTCCGTAGACGACTCTGATGTTTTCGTAGTGCCCAGGTACGTGCAGAATATAATCGAATTCAACGATAAACCCGATTCTCGGGTGGTATCGAGGCGGAGGAGCTGACGTATCTATTGTTTGAGAAGTACCAACGTAATTGTACTTTCCTGTCTTCGGCGTCTCCATAGCTTTCGCAGTATGGTTCTTCTGTCAGAATACTCAATCATTTCGACATATATTTGAATTGAGATTTCCTTCATCATCATTTCTTTCTTTTCATTGTCTTCAGTTGCACGTGAATGAGCCTGTTATTGCAGTCGACCCAAACTGTGATCCTTGAGTCTTCGATGCATATTTAAAAATGATATTTTCAACGTCAATTCGAAACTGCACGAGTTCTTGGAACTGCGGATGTCTTACTTGAAACAGAAGTGTTGGTTCAGGCAATCTCTTGATCATAGTCATGAGTTCCTTTTCATTTGACAGCACCTTATTTACTAGCCTGGTACATTTCTTCATCTTCCCATTGCAGAACATACACCGATCCTTTGACTGAGTCTTGAATGTCAATAGTTGCATATGTTTTGTCTGAGTTCTGCTCAAGCTTAAACTTCATTTTCTCTAGCAAGTTCCACGTTTTATTTGTAAAGTATATCAAAGTTATTTGCTTGCCGAATGAAGAAGTCAACATCATACTGAATGTCTTTTCCGATGAAGCTAGTCATATATGGAAAGTCTTTGTTTCTCATTGTTGCTGGCCGATCGTTCAAATCCGCCACGTATTCTTCAGCATCTTTTACTTGCTTGAAGAAATGAGGAGTGACTCCGTTTGAGTATGTCCCTCTGCTTTGAAGCTTGAAGTCCATGTCCATCAGTGTATTGCGAACATCTTCGGCTTTGGTAAGGTAAGGACTTACACCGTAACGTTCAGGCTGAGGAGTCACTCCGTAAGACGAATGTCCAATCATGCTATTTCTTTGCCAGTCTGTCTTATTTTGAAACATCTGAGTTCCAGCATGCTTTAACACAGACATATCAGCGACATTTCTTGTCCGCGAAGTGAAAATTTTAGGCATATTGTACTCCATTTCAATTTATATAATTATTTCACTGGTCGGCAGTATTGAAGGCAAACATTTGTGTTAGTCTTGATCTGAAATTAGTATCTTTATTAACCAAACAGCATCTTGATCTTTTGGTTCTCCAGCATGTACTGGTTGTTATCATATCCGACAAACCTCTCATCAGGCAATGCATCGTAAGTAGTCGAGTTTACCTTCGGTTTCTTAATCCTTTTAGCAAAGCTAAGCGCTTTTTCTCGTCTTTCTTTCAGTACAATATTGTTAGGATTTTTCTGGTAATTTGACCTGGCGCTGTGTTTTTCATCCTCAGAGTCGCTTTCTTCATATTTTGTTGCAAGAGTGTGTTTGTTTACAAGTTCAACATTCTTAGAAAAGTTTAGCATCTTTTTCCGTCTTGAACTCAGTACATTCCACTTCTCATCTCCAACGGCAGGTCCAAGGCCTCCAAATTGCTGATAATTATTATTGACAACGCCAGTGTGAGGCTTATATCTTGGTGATTCGCTCTTCTTCTGTGCATGTTTAGATTTAGATTTAAACAGTTTGTTGACAGCATTTTCTTTTGCGATCACTGGGCGATTCCTCACTGAGATCTGATTAGGGAGCATATGAAGCTGTTTGCTTTTACTTCCTTTATTCGAGTCGCTCATGATCTCCTTTTTCTTAATCTGGCCTGGCCTAATGTCATCGAATTTCGTCATGATTCTGCTGTCATGTTTGTTTTTGTTTGCAATCAGGGGTTCATATCTGACTGAAGTCTTGTTGGTAGTCGAGCTCACCATCGACATTTTATTAAGGATCATTTTATCTTTATCTTGCGGCTTTAGCACTGGTGTCAGCATTGTTTCCTGAGGGTCTTTCAGCATTAGCTTCTGGCTTCTATAAATACACAGTTTACATTTGCACTAAAACTGAAGTTTGATATAAACTTGATTTATTAAAAGTTTAATTTTCGATTGAAATGAATATTTGAAGACTGAGGTTACTAAGACTATTAATCTGAAGCTTATTTATATCTAAGATTTAGTTAAGATAGTACTATTCTGTTGTAAACACCAGGAGCTTAAATCACTTAATTTTTGTATTTATTTTAACTCGCTACAATTATATTCTGAATATCCGTTATAAAAAATATCAAATTTAAGCCAGATTATCACACATTAATAAAATAAATCACTTTTTATTTGGACTTGAATCGGACACTCTGTTGATATTGCTTTCAATTTGATATTTTATATTTTGATCTGAGCGAGGTACTTTATGTCTTATTGTCTCTGCAATTGGCTTGTTTAGCTGATAAATAGACTGTTGCTATAAAAACAGAACATTAATAAAACTTATAGCTATATAAATCATCTTCGACTACTGCATAAAATATTCACTAATTCTAAAAATACGTATTTATGAGATATTGTTAGTTATTTTAGCAAATCTATCATCCTCACAGCCAGTTCAACATTACTTTAAAACCCAGAATTTCGACTGAGCACCAGCAGACCAAAGCATTAGCTCTTATCTTTCGCTGTCGAGGAAGCATAATAAAGAACACGAATTTCTGAGTCTCCAGAATGCGAATAATAAAAGACCATAGAAAGTGATGAAGTCTGAATCGATTGCAAATTTAGTCTCTGAATAAAAACCTTAGGCTCATTTATCCCAAAAAATGAGTCTGTTGACTTTTGCGATGCCCACTCTCCACTTTGAGTTAGAATTGGCAGAGCAAAGGTTATATACAGATGGATTATAGATTAATAGAGGCAGAGGTTAATCGTCACATCTGATTAAAAGAATGTATTAAAATGACTCCTTTCTGATGTTTCAAATAAGCTATATTTTACTATTTTTAATCATCTGCTACCAATATAATTTTTACTTAATAATATTGTTATTTTGTTATTTGACCGAGATTTTACTAATTTTATATCTGAAAAGCAAAATAATTTACAACTGAAAATAAAATAAGCAATCGATATTCAGGTCTTTATTATTTTAGATTACAATAGGTTAAGATTTCAATAAACTCAGATTAGCATTACCTTTGAGATTGGATTCTCAACAATTGTATCGTTTCTTTTGAAGTTAGAGTAGTAATTCAGTTTACCAGTTTCGCTGTCTCCAACCTCGAGACTCTTAAAAGAGTTATTGACAGCAAATTGCTTCGCTTTATCTTCATTTCCAGTCCAAAGCTTATCTCTAAAAGACGTATCCAGCGACTGTCTATTCTGATACATGCTCATAAAGTGGCTGGAGTTCGAGTAAGTCGATCCGCTCATGCCTCCTATCTTCGGGAAAATAAAATTAGTCTTTGTCTTCTTATGTCGTCCGTTGTTAATCGGGGGCAAAACCATGCTGTCCTTGGACATATTCACTAAAGCATGCAAACTCTACACGTACCCATATGAACAGAGCGTTCTTCAGATAGGATCTTGCTTTTGCTGTTCCTATAAGCCAGTGATAGCAATAGTCGTAACTATGCAGATCTCAGTGCTTACTTAACAGTATCGATATAGCTGTCTTCCTTTGATTCTTCATTATCCATTCTTTGACTATATGCAGTAATTAATTCCTGATGTAGTGCAGAGAAATTGAGATAACGAATGGCCTCGGTTGGTCCTAGCAGACATCCTTACCCTTTATATTATAAATTATATTATCAATTGAAAGCAGCACTAAGGGGTTTTGGGGTTTTGGGGTTTTAAAGTAATGTTGAACTGG
>JAGYYN010028917.1:0-13564 GCA_021441665.1 Euplotes cf. woodruffi 2 WChen-2021 | reverse complement strand
ATTATTAAGTATTACATCAAATAAATTTACAGAAAATGTTAAACTAAACACGACATAAAATTAGAAACTAAATCAACTAATCATTTTTGCTTCCTTACTTAAAAGTCTCCCAATCCATCATATTATTATGCTAAAAAATCAATTAAACATGTATTAATCTTAATGTAAAACAAAATCTAGCAATTAAAGTAATCTCAAGCCTGTTAACTATTTCTTAACTAACCTTGCAGTCCTGATACCATAACCTGCCTTGCATCTATCCCTTACATGATGATCTATAGCGACCCTGGGACCAAAATCACTCTATCTCATAAAATGTTCTCTCAGCCACAAAAGCCTAAATTCAATCTGCTACATCGTAAATATCCTCGGTGGAGTCCAGACGCTGGACTTAAGCCAGAACAAGTTTACCCGAAAAGACTGCAAAATGATATCTGCACTGATTATCAATGCTGCACAGGTTGTTGTGACTGATAAAAGACTGAAGGCTGTTGATGTAAATTCAAATGGACTTTCAAAGCAGAGTCAGCAGTTTGACTAACTCCGTTTTGCATGATCTCAATCTAACTAAAACAGTAATATTTACATGCAGTATTAAATACTCAAAAAATGTGAAATATTTTGATGTAAATATCTCGCAATTTATATATTTTAGCTCAATTTACAAAAAATATAAATAACCGGAAAATAAATATTAAATTTAATGAGATAAAATTTATACAAATAGAAATGTATTTTAGAGGATATATTGATGCACAAGTAAAACACGATCTTTTGAACATTAATAATGCCAGCAGTCCTTCCTAAAGCTGAAATAAAGAATAAGAACAAAACAAACATGTCCCAAGATTTTGACAACAACGTCGACTGGCACGACCTTGAAGACACCAGCTCTGAAGACGAAGGAGATTCTGGATCAGGAAACGAATCAAATGACTCAGGCGAGCACAAAAAAGAAGAACATAAGAAATTTGAGGAGCAGCACCATGAGATACGACCCAAAGGCAAGTACAATCAGGGAAAACACAGAGATAACTACAAAAGAAAAGATGGCGAATTCAAAGATTACAACCGAGATTCTAACTACGAAAAGTACTACAGAAACGACCCTGACTTCTTTGTCAAAGTAATCAAGCTTGAACAACCTCCTCACGAAATCGGAGTCAAATTCAGAAAGAAGTCTGAAGAAACCTACGACTTATCAAGAGATGAAGTTGAGAGCAAATTGAAGAAATTTGGAGTTGAAGAGATCAAGCTGTCATATAAAAATCAAAATGCACTTAAAATATCTATCTTTGTTAGATCAGACTCTGAAACAGCAGTCAAAGTCTACTCTGATTTGTATGATCATGCTCAAAAGCAGTTTCCAGGATACATTGTAAATGTGTACTATGAAAGAGACCGTGCAGTTCTTGAAAAACACGCAGATGATGAAGCTGAGGAATACTATAAGCAGCAAAAAGAAAACAAAGGCAAATTCAATAAACAGAAGCATGATAGAGACTATCATCATAAAAAGTATGAGGATGAATATCATGATCCTTCAACGTCTCTTGCTGGATTCCACACTGGATCTGGGCCTCATAAGTACTTTAACAAAAAGAAGGACGATTCATCAGCAAATGTAAATAAGCAAGAAAATCAAAATACCGAAAAATCACAAGCAAGCACATCAGAGAAACCAGCAGAAGTCTCATCGAAACCTGTTGAAGAAGTAAAAGAAAGTCAGCGAGGCCCACAGGCGGAAGCCAAACCACCAAAAGAAAAGGTGAGCAAGCCAGCTGCTCCAAAAGAGACTTCAAATAAGTCTGCTGAAGAAGTTAAGCCCAAAGATAAATGTAAGAAAAGTGGTAAAGCGATTACAGCTTGCCTATGTATTTTGCTCGACTAAAATCCGAATGGGAGCTTAAATACCGTTGTAAATTGATATATTCTAGCGAAAGCAAACTCAAGCGTGGCAGAGTCAAAGACCCAAGCAGATGATTTAATGATAAAGCCAAGACACCACGGCAAAGGAAGATCTCTCAAAAGAGCTCCAGGTCCTAATAGATCAGTCCACCACGAGCCAGTTGAGAAACACATCAAAGGTACGCTTAACTTCGTAAATCCACAGAGCCAAGTGACCACGAGCAGGTCGACGAGAGCAAAGAAGAACCAGCCGAGGTTGCTGAAGAACAAAAGCAGCCGAAGGAAAAACCACAGGAAGCGAAGGAGCATAGAGAAGATGGATTCATCATGGAAAAGGGAAAGAAAACGCAAGAGTAATTCACTATTTTATGCCGCACTAAAATCGAATAAATTTGATTTTAGACTAATAAATATTGGATTTTGAGTGTTTGTAAATAACACCATAATCGAGAATATTGAAGTAGTTTTTGATAAAGCTGCATAATTAGTTTTGATGCTGAATTATTAATTAAACAAAGCTAAAGAAACGTAAACTACTAATCTTGAGATTACAATTGTTGCTTTATCATTTTGATGTCAATCGTAATGCAAATTGACGCTGGTTAAATAACCTTATGAATAGAAAACCAAAGAAAGTAGTTAAAGAGGAAGAGAAGAAAGGCAAGAAAGGAAAGCTAAAAGAACAGGCCAAGACAAAGGTGAAGACTTCGAATAGATTTGCTGGACTGCAGTAAATAGAATTAATAATTCAATAGAATTATTATGGCTTATATATTCATATTTTTGGATTTAAATTAATAGCGATTAATAAAATAATTTATGTATTTTAATCTAATTTTGAAAATATACTCAACACTTACATTAAAATAATTTTCTGTAAAAATACTAGACTAAAATTATAACTAAACAAAATGTATTTTAAAACAACTAACAACAAGAATAATAAATAATAGATGTTTATAAAAAAAATTACTAAATCAGATTTTAGAAATCTAAATTTTATTTAAATAAAGTCGCAATTGACACCATAAATAATAATTTTTCAATTATAATAAATTCATAAAATTTGTATAATTATAATAATAGAAATACAGCAGTAGTGGACGACTAAATTAAAATAAATATTCTAATAACTCTTTACTTCTATCTGCTGTATAATAAATTATAAAATGGCAGAATACTTCAATTACCTCAAAACCCCAGAAAGAGTTACAACCGCAAAATATAGAGAGAATTTCTCGAGAGCAGAGATTTTGAACGTGATCAATAAAAATGACGGTAACATGTTCAAAGCAAAACACGAGTTACAGAGAATGGGCAGAGAAGACTACATTAAGCAAAACAGATATACGACTCTGTTCCCAGCACTCGGTCTTTCGCTGTTCACTGGATACAACGTGTCAAGGCTTCCACAACTGACAGCTGCTGGAAAGCTACTTGCTGTTTCTGGATTTGCACTGTGCTCTTATTACACTTTATCGACTCTTAACTTTATGTATGGAAGAGATGCCCCAGAGACTCAGGTAGGCGCTGTATTTTAAGCTTGTTTAACCTTGTGTTTTAGGCCGAGACTAAGTAAATCTGAAGGTAATAAATGCACTTAAGCCCTTTGCTTTGAAATATTTCCAAATCAGCTTCTTAACTCCTTCTTTCAATTATTAATAATTGCCAGAGATTTAATCACCGACAATTTTGATGCTATAATATTAAAAATGAATTCATTGATTTTTGTGATATCTATTCTGTGCATTGCCACGGCCCAGGCGTCATTTTTAACTCCGACATTCACTATTGGAGATGACGTGAGCAGAATGGCTGAACTGTTGAGAACTGGGTGGCTGAGGTTCTTGACAACCTTCCACTACAATGAAACTTACCCTCTACATGAAGAATGATTTGGCCCTAAATTTGAATACTTACTGCAAGATATGAAGGATACTATACTCGATCCAACTACTGACTTCGAGACAAAGGCAAGAAAAGTTTTAGAAACCTACGAACAGTTTTATATAATCTCAGCTGAGTTTTGCGATTCCGAGTCTTTTGTAAATAAAGTCAAAGAGGCGTGTTCAAATTCACGATGCAAAATTGACTCTGTTGCAATCCGACTATTTGCGAAGTTTTACTATGTCAGTGAACTTGTTATCGACTTTTGGTATTATTTGGAATTCCCACCTTTGTCCTATGAACAAGCTTTAGATGCAGTGAAGCACGTAGGATTTGATGTTGCCGAACTCGCACATGTAATAGTTGGCATGCCAACAGTTAATTAAACCAGTTCAATATCAAAATAAATATAACTGCCGATGAGTTAAATAGATTTAAATTAAATTTATATAATTTGCTGTTAAAATAAGAAAATATAATAAAATGGAATTCTCTGAAAGTCTATCAAAAGCGAGATCTTCATCTGCCCTAATGAAATACCAAAAAAGGAAAATTGTGAAACAGCAAAATGACGGAGACAATTTCATGTTATCCAGCTGAAACTCAATGCTCCCAATAAACTTTATTGGAGGAATTAGTGACATATTAAAAACCAACAAGCTTAAGAAAAAGAATAAGAAACTCTATAAGAAAAATGACGACTTGTGAAGCCCTGTTCAAACGCAGAAGCTGAGAAATATTAACCAAAATTGCGGGAATAAAAGCAGTACGCGGGTTAGCCATATACAAGACTCAAGTCGTTCATAAAATCAATATACAAAGGAAGACACGTATTCTTCATGAAATATATCCGATGCTTCTCATAGTTGAGAAAAAGCAAGAAAGAGCACTTGTAATGATAAATCGAGCATTTTTATCTACTACGGGACTTCAAACGACAACAAGAGAGGAAAGTACACCCAGAACACCTCTCCTAAGTCTTTGTTTAAGAACTCCCCTGTGACTAAAAAGAGTTTTTGAAAAGAAGTCCAGTGCTATAAAAATATCATCACAGCTTTTAAAAGTCAAACTGAAAAATGCACAGTTCAGAACTCAAAAGAAGAAATTGATCTGGATGTTCAAAAAGCGCTAAAACTTATGTCGAGGAAAAGCCTAACTGAAGACGAACTTGTAAAAGTCCTCGTTTCGACTCATAATCAGGTACTTTACGAAGCCAGCAGGAATTGGAGATTGATTTGTGATGAAAAACAACAACAATTAGAAAGAATTTTAAGCATCAACAAAATTCTTGAAGAAAAATGAAATAATTTAGCAGTCAAAGTTAAAGAGCTGAAGAAGCAGATGTCTAAGTCAAAGTACCTGAATTCACCAAAGGTCGAGGCTTCTGTGTTCAACTATCATGATGAGATCACTTTAAGCAATAATATATGTGAGATGAGTGAAGAGCAGTCTTCATCAGCCATGCTCTCAGTCGCTCAAGAAATGAGCTTTGATAGCAGCCAAGTTGAAGAGTGTCAGAGCAGAATGAACGAAAGCTCCAAAGACAATTACTCAATTAGCAATGAGGAGCCCAAAGCAATGAATTTGAAATAACTACACCATGAAACACGAAGTTTGATTAAATAAAATGAAAAACAAGATGAAAGCTCAAGACGCTATAATAAACGAATTTAGTGAAAAGTCACAAAAATATGATATTTGGTGAGAAGATTATTTTTATGAAGTATGAGTACATAAACTATTTACTTGTGCTAATTTACAATTTAATACATTATTTATAGTTTTATTAAAAATTTAGGCTTAAAATAAGCCAAGTCCTGTTAATTAATATCTAAATTGATAAATTAAGATACAGTAATTTTAAATTCCAAGTTTCATCGTCTAACAAAAGCAATAGATCGAATATGCAGTCAAACATGAAGAAATTCGGAAGTTATCAAATAGGAAGGAACCAAAATATGAAGGAGACTAAAAGCGCAGTTGTCTTTAAATTGTAAGCATCTAATCATCACTACAAATTGACATTTTATCTCTAGAGATTTCAACAACAAAGAGTCATCTGAAAATGAGAGCGAAACAAATACTGAGGATTTTGAAGTATCACTGTCTTCGAGTGAAAATGTGAACAGCAATTACTACAACAAAGCTCAGCTACAAAAGAGAACAAACTCTGACTTTTACTCTCCCGCGGGCAAGTGACAAGAACAGCAGATGTTAGTGAGATGTGCGTCCCACCACAACTTGATGAATACAATGACTGATTCCCAACTTAATTTTGAAAGGTACCTCTGAAACCAGAACCTAAAAATGCAAAGCCAACAGCTGAATGAAAGACTCAAAAAGTACAACGACTGTAAAACTGACAAAGAATGAGTCAAGTCTAACTTTGGTTCATCAAGATTAGAAATAAAATCTGATAATTCAAAGAATAGGATTACTGAGGAATCAGCAGAAAATCGGACTTCAACTGTTGAAGTCACTTTCCCTTCAAACTTGCATGACTTTGGCAAGAGGATGCATAAAAGGACCAAAGAGTGTACCGAGTCAAAGATTGACAGTTCAAAGTACAATTTTGAGATTGAGAACGGCATCAGGACCAGGTCAGCTCTTGATATATTCAAAACACACTACCAGAAAATAAATATGAAGCAGTTTTAATATTTTGAATTTGTAAAATCACTAGTATTCTTCATAATTCGTATTTCATATCTAAACCTTGTGTTATGTAATTTTGTGTTTTACTAAAATAATCTTATTCTTAGCTGGTTTAATTTTGGTGTGTCGTAGTTATCATTTGTCGTAAATCTTTTAAAAATATCAATTAAAATTAATCAAAAATACTGAATTTTGTATATCATTCAGCTCAAACACTTTTATACAATTAGATAAGAATACGACCCCGAAAACGAGAATTTTTTGATATTTTGCATTGAGGTGTATTGATTGCTTGGCTTGATTAGTGGCTTTTTCAGGAAATTTTAGATTAAATAGGGGAATCGAGATTTTTAGGTGGTTTTAATTGGATGATTATATTTAAGGCTTTGAGGGATTGAGAAATTTGAATTTGAATTACTTAAAATTTAAATAAGCTTTAATTCAAAATATTAATATTACTGATGGATATTAAAAATTAATCAAATTTGAACCTCAATATAATAATTTTGGATGGTAAAAGGGATTTTATTATTGCTATCTACTTGCTAATACTTAGAAACCTGCTTAACAAATTGTCTGAAATCCTTTGGAGTTTTGAATTTCAATAACGCGTGCTTATGATCTAATATTGCTTCACATTTTGAGCAAATATCGAATCTCTCACATATAGCTCACTTATACCTAATACCCATTATTGGTGAGTTTTCACAATTAGATCATGCAACACCTGAATGTTCGACTCCCCTGTACAAGCTAATATCTCTTCTCAGATCCTTCTCATGTAGTTTGACTTCGTATTCTTTGATGACCATAGGAATAAATTCTTTAAGTTCTTTCTTCGCAGCTTCAGTAATCAATTGAGTGATTTTATCAAGAGTGTCTTTATCTACATCGATATCTTTACTGCCTTTTTCATGACCAGAATTTGGTGCAGGCTTGGCACTTCTAAATTGGTCTCTTTCTCTACCTTTATTTATCTGCGTTGCTGATCTCTGATCTTTTATACCATCAACGAGTCCTTGAAGTTTCTTGCTTCCTTCTGAATTAGCTGCCAATCCTAAATGTGTAAATCACAAAAGATCTAGTTATTTTATTTTTAATGATTAGATAGAATAAGATTTGTTCTTTAATTGATTTTTTGAATGGAACTAATCATAGAGACCAATATATGAATAAAAGGCAGATAAGGATAGTGATTTTCTACTTGCAACTAATGATTATTTGTACCTTTTGATCTTTGACTATCTTCTGGTCTTTCTTCAATCGATTCAGTCAGTTTTATTCTAAAATCGTAATTTAACTCATTCATTATATATTTTTTATTCTTACTTTAACTCTAAGCCTTCATTTGATGAAGGATTTAAATGCATTTGCTGTTGATTAACGTTTGCTGCACTTGTCTCATCATTGGTTTCACTTCCTAACTGAGATTGGCTAGATGTAGCAGCGATAGTATCTTCAGTAATAATAACAAACTTCGGTGTCTTGCCTTGAAAATATTCAACTGCATTTTTAAAACTTTGCTCATCAGTAACCTCTCAGTCTTCTTCAAAGCTTGTGAAATAAGTAATTTTAAAATCATTTGATTTCAAGCCGCAAATCGCCATTGCTTCTTCTTGTAACAAAGCGAAGGAAGTGACTTTATCAAATTTAGAGACTTCAGAGCCGTAAAATAGCTTTACAGCTGTCCCTTGGGCTTTAGTTTCCTCCATAATATATAAAAGATTGCAAATCAATTTTATAATATTTTTTAAGATGATTATAGATATAAACAGCAATATTGAAAAAATTTAGATTTTATTTTGATCTTGCTAACTTATTTTTAATGTTCATATTAAATTACGAACTTCAATTAATTCTATTACGTGATAAAAAATCAAAATAATTATATGTTAAGATTAAATTATTAAACCTACGATACCGCGTCTATCTTCCCTCTGCGATTGAAGTCAACGGCGAGTACATTGATTTAAACTTCGGATGTGGTGACTTTACATTCCTTGTTCTTTTACTCTTCATCTCCTTGACTCCATTCCTCCCAGTTTTACCTAAGTTCGACTGAAGTGTTTTGTATATATCTTGTTGGTAGGAGTCATTGTCGGGTCTTGCAAACTGCTCATTTATATTCTCTTCGCTTGTGTTGTTCTCTCACTCAGAGATTTTATTAAGAGAAGAACCGTTCATTTGTAGTACATTATCGAGAAGGGCTGTTCTCGAATACAGCCCCAGAACTTTCAAGTACCTAGTCGGAGACTTAACCCTTCTATTTAGATTTAATAGCTGCTCTGTTCAAGTTTTGCTCAATAAAGTTGAGCTTATTTCATCGACCGAATCGATTTGCCTTTCTAAATATATTACGATGACTATTACCTTTGATGACTGCGTGCTGTTTACATTTGAGTTCCTTCCTCGAGAATTATAATTATTTAAAGTATTTGAAAAAGTCTGCTTGCTGTACTTTTCACCTCCCCTCGATACCATAGAAGCATCGCTGTTTAGTAACTTATTGTTTCTCGACTGGTTGACTGTAAACTTGTCTCACGTGGTGTCGTCGAAAAGAGTCATATTTGATAGTGTAAAATCTTTCTCTCAAAAATTAGCCCCGAGATTGGTTTCTTCATGAGTATTATTTTTACTTGCTGATGTTGGAATTGAAGCAGTTCTGAAATACTTTTGCGCTTTCAGTAAAATTGAGCAAGTCCAAGTACATCTCCGCAATCATTTCTTTGCCGTAAGCCTTAATGATTTGCTTATTTTTTAATATTCATTTTCTTTTTTATTAGCAAATTCAGCATTCTTTTCTTATTTGAGATTGTTTTTCAGAGATTCAAAGTCTTTTTTGCTTTGTGCTAAAATAAAAATAATCTTAGCATTTTATAAATTTTGATATTGTAAATTATTGAAATTGTAATCTTACGATTTAAACCTAAAGGCGATATCGAGTTATTATTTGTCCTGATATTCCTTCTATTCGGCATATGAGTCCGATGTCTCTTCTTCCGCTTATCAGCGACCTTATCAATAGTTTCAGTTACGACATCTTCGAGCATTCTTTTCAGTGCTTTTTCAAGAATGCTATTTTCTAAACACCGACTGCAGGATTTTGATGTTTTCTTGTTCACTTTGGCCTTGCGATGACTGCTTTGTTTTGTCTCTCTGGCTGTTTCGGAAGAATATTTTAGACACGATATCGAATGAATTCTGTCCTGTGCTTATATTTACTTTCGAGTGCTCTCTTGCTTTTTGGACTCCTGCTTGAGCTATGCAAAATAGTTATATTTTAGGCGATATTTGATTGAGAAATATAGTGGTTATTGGTTAATCGGTTTATTTAGATAGACAGAATTTATTTTAGTCGATTATGTGGAGAGTTAACAACCAATATTAATCTGCTACCTTTCTCAATAGATTTGCTAAATTCTTTATTTATTCACTTTCTTCTGTGGACGGGATAATGTCCTTTGTCGAGTGATTTTTAAAGGCTTTCCTCTTAAGTTTTTAAATAAAATTCGACTCTTTGGAACTTTCGGTTTCGATTTCCGCGCTATTTTTTGGTTGCTTTTATTCATAACAACTCCGAAATCATTATTTTCCTGGACTTGGTTGAAATTTGACGAAGCGAGTATTATTTGTTCTATTTTTCACAATATTAATTTTTTTGTTTTTATTAGTAGACTACTAAAATGACACTAAAAAGCTGATTTTTTAATTAGAATTATAAAATTATGCATAAATTTGAATATTCAAATTCTACTCAAATAACAGTCATTTTTTGTAAAATAAAAATATCATCTTACCGTTGTCCTCCTTTGTTTCTGGTTCGTGTTTGACCTCATTAACGACTTGAGGTACAGGAATAGTTTCTGCGATTACCTGCTCATTGACAATTTCGTCCTTTTGATTATCACTAGATTTTTGGCTACAAGTGTTCTTAGAATCACTTGATTTCTCTTGATCTTCGCTTTGTTCATTCTCACTGCTCGTTGAGTCAACAAGAGGAATTGGGATTTCAACAATTGGATTTTGAGTTTCAATTACTCCGCATTTACTACTACCAAGCTCTTCTGTTTGTAATAGCTTGTTATACGAGGCTAAATAAAGGCCGGAGAGGTAATCTTCAAGCATAGATTTTTGAGAAGCGTACTCGTGCTCTTCAACATCGCATTCGCTGTGGCTTTCCTCGGTGTTGAGCTTAGCTCCGAGTTTTTCTGTTGCAAATGAAAATACTTCCTTTGTGACCTTTGCCGCAAGGAGTTTAACAGAATTCGATATTGAAATGTCGCTTTGTTCATTTTCCGGCTGGTCTTTGATTTCTTGAATTACATCTGGCAGGTTGTTAAAGTTTGCTTTTGGAGAGGTAACGATTCCGTCTAAATTCACAGCTCTTTTGACTCTGGAGCTCTGTCTGGACATGTTGTGCTTACTTCCGCTGTAGCTTGAAGGTCTCGACCTCCTTGTCAAGCTGACTTCCTCGGCCCTCAGGACTTTGATAATATTGGTATCCAGAGAGCTGGCCACGTGGAATAAATTCTGCGGCTCTGCATAGTAGTCGAGAAGCAAGATTCCGTCGAGAATGCGAGGAGTCGACTGGTCGAATTCCATTGATACAATTTTATTTATTTCTCAATATTATTCATTTATTTGTGAAAATCAGTATTATACAATTATTGATATTTCATTTGCACAAATAAAATGAAGAGGAAGGAGATGAAGAAAAACAAAATTACCACGACGAGGATGCTGTATACGCACCTCTGCTCAAGACAAGAAATTTGATCTCGGTGTGGCAGCATTGTCATTAAGTATGCATTAGTTTTTAAAATTTAATTTTAACAGCAAATTAAAGTCGATTTGCAATATGTTGCGTATTTTTTTTTATTTTATCTGGTTATTAAAATCTTTATATCTGACTTAAAAACAAAATACTAATTTGATTATACTAACTTTAAGAATATTTGAACCATTCCATTCAAATAACTGAGGAGATAAAATTGAAAAGAACTTATTGAAGCTACAGCAAAAACTACAAGACAAAAAAGAAACTATATCTAAAGGTTAGTCAAAGCATTAGTTATATTTATATTTATCTAAAACTGATTTAAACTAATATTATCATGTCAATTATTGATTACTAAATAAATCAAAATACGATTTTTAAGTAGAAAATAAAATTTTACCTTTTAATATTAAATAATATTCGTTGCGTAAATTATTTTTAAAATTTTAAAATATCAAACATCATTTTAGTAATTAAAAAGCACCGTATAAATACTAAAGGCTTGATTTTAATAACTTGAGTATTTAATATCTCAAACAAGTAGAGATATATTAAAAATCATTAGTGACTCAAATAAAAAATACTCTCATGCTTTATTTAAAATTTAAAGCTTAGCTTTAACCTCATCATCGAATAAATTGTAATCGCTAATAGAAAATCAAGCAGAGTCTGAAGAGTGTACCCTAGAAGTGCATGAAACCAATCAAAGTTCAACAAAATCTCATATCGAAGAGCCGACTGCAACACGGTTCGACTTCAATGAAGTTAAAGCAAATGTGACAGAGAATATACTGTCATCTTGCCTGGACCCTTCAATAGTCCAAAAGAACGGCAGGTGCATTCCTTCACTAGGAATCCTATGAGCCAGCAGTGGGCTGCCCGCATCTAATTTTATTTTTGGAGGCTGTCTTTAAGCAACCTTAATATTTGCACCTTTCAACGGTTTTTAATATTGGACTAAGGGGATTAAATAGCGAAAATAGATTTATTTTGGAGGCGTTTTAATAGGGATTGGATTTGGGACAAGGGTCGGAGGGAAGTTAAAAATAAAGATTTGGTGGTTTTTTGGATTAATTATTTGGTTTTATGGGTGTGGATTTGAGACTGTTGTTTTATGGTTTTGGTATCAGATAAGGAGATAAGGGAAATATGAAGAGTAAATTGAGAAATTTAGTAGATTTTGTTATTATTTTTTTGTTTGTTTTATTAGTGTCAGGAATAAAACTTTTGATAAATTAGAATTCATTTTTTGAAAAGAAATCATATTTGATGAATTTACATCTGATTCAGATAATAATTTTAAATTATTGCTCCAACCTTTTTTATACATAAAGGCATACAATTTTTAATCAAGTAAACACATACTTCAATTCAATTATAAACTGATCTTTAATATATTTTTACAATAATTTAACAAAAAACCAAAAATGAATAAATCCAAACCCACCCTGACAACCTCAAGAATAACCTATGCCCACATCCTAAAATCCTTCACCTACTGTTCCAACTGCGGTTCAAAAATCTACAGGTACGAACCCCCAATAACCAATCTAGCTTCTTCGAGCCGTTCCACACCTCCTGCGGTACCCACCCCATCCCTTCCTTCCCCACCGCGACTAATAAATATAGACTCAGTCTCAGACAGCCTGTACGCCTTGCTCCAAGAAAAAGAACAAAAGCTAATCCAGTTGCAGATTGCCAAACAGGCAGAGGAAGAAAAAAGTAGGCTTCCAAGTGATCTGTAGGAGCGGAGGAGGAACAGGACAGGAGACAGTACATTGACAGACAGCTGGAGATCTGGGAAGACAAAGCCAGACATAACTATTCCTTATTTAACCAGCTGTTCAGACAGGCTGTGCTCGAGAAGCATGCACTGATACACAAAGACACGTGTGATAGAGATAGAGAGAAAGAGGTGGAGGTGGAAGTGGAAAAGGAAAAGGAAAAGGAAAGGGAAAGCGGTAGGCCACATGGTTGAAGACTCAAGAAGGAGAAGGAGGAGAAGGGGAAGAAGGGAAAGGAAGAAAAGAAGGGGATAAAGGGGAAGGTTAAAGTGATCGAGATTGATATTTCTGAAGAGAGCAAAGGTAATAGATTTTAGTTTATGTCTTGATGGATTTTAGAGTAGTTGAGATAGGAGTTATGTATTAATTATTATTTTAATGTATTAGCTGAAAATAAATTTATTTCATTAAGATACAGATAATCTAAATAATTATCGCTAAATTAAGCTCTTTTCACTCTTACTTTTAATATCGAACAATTATCTTAGAAAAATCTCCAAAAAAGAAGGAAACAAAAGATACAAAATTAAGTGAATCCGACCCACATTCAAAA
>JAGYYN010028785.1:0-12227 GCA_021441665.1 Euplotes cf. woodruffi 2 WChen-2021 | reverse complement strand
CGTATGACTCACTTTTTGACTATCACTTATTTGATGATTCTGAAGCTTACTTCCTTTTTGGCTTCCTCGGTGATATACTTACCGTCACAACTGAGGATATTGAGACGGCTTTATCGGTACTTATTAGCTTTGATTTTTTGATAATATAAACTATAGGGTTTTCATTTGAATAATTGAGGACTATAGAAACAGGCTTGCAAAGGTTCCATTATAAATTTTCAATCCCAAAGGTATTTAAAGATATAAATAATATATATTTTTTTTATCTCCAAGATGAACAGTCTTAACCTGAGCACACAGAAATCAGAAGATGTTCGTATCGAAGTACGTTTACATCATTATAGGCGATTCCAAGTACTCATAGGCAGTTTAAGCTTCGGAAAATTAAAAATGTTGGAATCATCAACGTAGCTAATAATCACGGTTATCAAGCTCACTCGCTAAATGTTGGTAATCAAAAATAGTTTTTTTTTATATATAAAACTCAGATATCATTAGTTTTGATTCATAATAAAATATTGATTTATTTAGTTGCAAACCAGACGATCAAAGTAGTTGGAAAGCGATTCCCACAACATATCGAATGTCCAATCTGCCGCTATAAAGGACTTTCAACGACTAAAAGGAAAATGACTTGAGCCCAAAAAAACAATATGCGTGGGTATGTGACTATTAGGCTGTTGGTGATGCTGCCTTCTTCCTTGTTACATTCCAAAGTTGTTCGACTCGATCCACTCCTGTCCGAAGTGCAAAACGCGGTTTAATTAGCTTATCATTGTGTATCTTAGAAGAAATTCAACGTTGACGGTATCTCAATAGCAAATGCTTTCTTAGCACTGCAAATATCTAACCTCGATATTAGACATTTGTAGTGCACACAAGCGAGATTTCTAATTAGCAGCTGCAAGAACGGACTAGCGGTGTTAAAGTTGGTTCAGACACACGTGCTTATATCCATATCCGGTTTATTTGTATTCGGATGCTATTTGGAAAGATTTTTAAGTAACTGACATTTGAGGAGATTAAACGCTGATCTACCATGAAATTGCTTGGATAACATTTGGCCGTCAGATTATTAAGGTTGATTTTAAAAAAAAATATTTTCAGCTGTATTCATGAATTATGGTATATTTTAGCATAAAAATGCTGTTTTAATGGAAATCTATAATTGAAGAAAATTGCTGGTTGAGTCTAATAAATTTATAACATATTAGAAATAATTTTACTACCTTAAATGAAGTAATTATCATTGAACTGGATATAGATTGTTTTATAAATAACTATTAATGATTTTTATTTACATTAACAACAAATTTTAAATTGATTATAACGTCAAAATAATCCAAACAGAAATTAGGAAAAATTTTTTTACTCGTAGCAAGAGAAATTATCTGTAATATATTTTTTATCAGCTAATCTTTATGATTGAAAAAAGTGATTTTTAAGTTTTACTCAAATAAACGATGAGTTTTGCTATTTAACTTTATTATTTGAGTATACTTTAGAATTCACTTTCTCTTTGATACTGTAAAGTTTTCGTTTCTGAATAATTAATAAAGTATCAAGCGATATGTTCAATAATATAAAGTATTTCTTTTATTATATAAAAAATAGCATTAAAGTTACAAAATTATCTACGTTTTTCTTATTGAATCATAGTATTAAAATGCAAATAAAATACGATATAATTTTCATCAATAAGTATTTTTGAATATCGAAAATAAAGATTAACAACAAAAATCCCACCTAAAAGCCAAAATAGATTTTCAAATTTACTATGTACTATGTTGATACATAATTACTCTAGCGCCAAGAACTTTCGTCCTTTCTTTCGTTTCTTAGCAACATCATTTCGGTTCTTCCTATCAAGTCTCTGCTGGACTTCCAGCCTGACTTTCCACTTATCAGCAATTTTCATGTTGTTTCTGTAAAGGTAAATCAGGTCTTCTCTATATCTCCAATCAGACGGGAGGCAGGTTCTGTTGGGGATGTGTCTTTGCGGTCTCATGTCTGGATCGTCGATGTCCCAGTACTCGACTCCGTCAATAAGCAGCCGATGTAGCCATGAGCCTTCAATTTCAGCATAGATCTCCTCTGCGTCACCTAAAATATGCTTGTACTTGTCGAATTTATTTCTCCTTGTCCCTCTTTTTCGAGCTTGGCTTGTAAATGAGGCCCCTGAAGTCATCTGTTTTGCCTGCGAATGTGTGAGACGAAAAGATGCCCCCTGTCTTCATGATTGGATTGAAGATTATGATTCACTTTATTTTGTTCTCCTTGTCCTCGAATAAAAAGTATCCGTCTGCGTTTATTGTTCGATCACCGATCACTGTTCCTCCGAGAGTGTAATGAGGAGCACGCGTTCTTATTTTCTGGCCGTCTTTGAAAAGTAAGTAGTTGTCTCCTTCTTGACCTGCTTTCATTGAATTAGTACCGAAACTCGCTGTGAATTCAGATGCTCCCCAAAATTTATAGTCCCCATCGACGTCTTCGAGGAGATATGCAGTGATTGGATGATGGTGAGATATATGCTCTCAGTATACTTTACTACCGTCTGGCAATGTAGATTCGAGAGTTTCTCCGAGAATTGGATTAAAAGGCTTTAATTGACCTGTACATACTTGCATTCCTGCTATTGAATAAGCAACGATATTTTTAAATCTCTCAATTTTATCTTTTCACTTGGCAGCTCTCTTTAAAAAGATTGGTGCAAAGCAAAAGTAATCTGCTACCCTTTGAATAGTTGATCTTGCTTCGAACATTCTGACAGGAAGTGACATATGGCTGATGCCGAGGCCTTTGATGAAAATTTTTAGCGAATTCCTTAATCACATCCTTCAATACTCCTTTCTGTCGCTCCATCGCCTCTTCATCGGTTCATTTAAGTCCCCTTTCTCCAAAAATTCGAATTTTTCAAAAATATCATCCTTTTCGATAGGCAAAAAGCAATTTACATCTTCGTATCTCATGTAAGTTGGCGGAGGGCTGTTGGTGTCGTAGTCTTGTCTTCAGTCGACAAAGGAGCAGGGTCCTACAGACTCGACGAAAGAATAAAAATCAGGATTGTCTCCGTCAATCGGTTCAACGCCAATATCCTGCTTAAACAGAGCAAAATTGTTGTCTTTTTGATTAGCGCCATGTTTGTACTTGATTCCAGCTTTAAAGTTCTCACCTACTTCTGGGAAGTACATGTTGCCTTTGAGTTCTGCAATATGCACGTCGCCTTCATCGACATCACAGTCTTCATCATCGTCTGTAAGAATTATAACAGCTGAACTGGAAACCAAGAAGAAATAGCGATGATAAAAATATAGAAGTATTGATCGTATTATATAGCACAGCGCATAAGGGGCTTACCGTCGTAGTCAATATCCTGCTTTTTCTTGCTTTCCATTTATAATTAGTGATTGATTAATTATTCTCAGTTTTATCTGAGCTTCAGAAACTACATAAACTTGCAGACTGGATATAATTAACAACCGACATGGATTTTTTAGCTTAAATTGCATAAAATATATTTTTGGAAATATAGTTTAGATATATAAATATTTTAAATGATTGACTTTTATAAGTTAAATTGTGAAGCTAAAAATATTAATATTGTTACATTCTTTAAATCCACTAAATATTGACTTGCTCTGTGTTTTGAAATCAAAATTGATTAGATTATCTTTTGGTCTTGTTACCAATTTAATTTATTTCGTTATTTTTAATTTTAAAATATTTAAATTTAGTTAAAATCAAGTATAAATCTGTTTTATTTTATATCTATTTTTTATTTATCTTTACCTATATTACTCAAAAATAGCAATCTGATTGTTGAAATAAAGAACTAAAATTAAAATTAATTATAATCTTAATTAAAAAATATTTTATAAGTAGCTAAAATTGAAAATAAATAATATTTTGACAGCCAATGCAGCCTAATACAATTGAAAAGACTGAAGGAATCAGGTGTGATATAATGGATGAATTCACGATTCAAGAATATTGCAGTAATATAGATTACCTCTGCATCTTTAGTTTTTTAATCCCGTTGTTTTGATGTATTTTATGCTATAGGTGAAAATAATCTGAAGGCAGGATCTTATAGTAATCATTCCTCGCAGTCCTGCTCTCAAGAAAGCAACTGTGAATATGACGAATCTATGGATGAAAATACTCTAGTTGATGTTTCAGAAGCATATACTTCCTTTGGAAAGAATCATAGGATTTATGGAGAAACGAATTATCAGTCAAACATAGAAAATCGTAAACCTCTTACTAGAAATATTTTGGCTGCAGACAAGAACCTCACAATTACAAAAATGCTGAATCACAAGTAGACTAAGCACAGATTGAGGCCTGATGACTATTGTTGATTTTAATCCTGAAGAAAAGAGAGCATTTGAAAAACTTAAACTTGTTGGAAAAAGATTTACAGATACAAAAATCAGTATTGATAATATTTTTAGAAGAAATCCTTACTGTAAGCTGCTATTAACAATATAAACCTTAAGCTTACTTCTTCAATAATACCTTGCTGATTGTTTTTAGTGCTAGATACAAGTACAGTAAGTCATCAGCCAAAGCCTGCTAATAGAAGACCTCAGGTTGACTGCGACGATAGTAAACTTGATATTTATGAAGGAGAAGTTAAATCATTAACTCAGAGTTCGGATTCAAGTCAAAGTATGTTAAGCAATACTTTTTATCACTTAGTTTAAGGTCTTAGTTAGAAATACTAATAAAGTTCGGAACTATTTTTAAGTTAGTCAAACCTATATTGTTCTTTTGAATACAAGAAAGTTGATGAATATTAATAGAAACTTGAGGTTATTATCGTATGGAATAACTTTTTAATTTTCTAACAACTACATCCCTATAGCTGTACTTAAGCTCGATAACTCACAAGAGTTCTTAACAGAGAAGAAGTTTTCACTAAGTCGTAGTCCAAATGTTTCAGAAGAACAAACAGCTCCAGTCTCAAATATCAACAAGCGTAAAAGTATCGTTTAATAAATACAGATACCGTAGAAATAAAAAATTTCAATGATTACCTGAAATAACCACGAAATCCAGCAAAACAAGCTCTGCAGCATCGCGAGTCCTACCAAAAGCACATGATTCGAGAGCATTAGAGACAAATTGCGGAGCAACACCAGAAATACCCAAGTCACCGGCTGCAATCGTCAGAACTGCAAGACATTCGTAGGAAACTGAGTGAAGATACAAACGGCAGGTTGAGACCAGAACACTTCTAAAAGTAATCAATCAGTCTGCGATCTTGATTCTCAAACTCAGTTGATAATATAATTGCTTTAGACAGAGTGATTCCGCAGTTGGACCTGGGCACCAAACAGCCGCTGGGCTCGAGAATACAGGGCCTACAGTCATGCAACAACCAGAAAGGCCACGCTCGCAGGTATTTATGATTTGATCGATTACAACGGATTTGAAGAATTTAAATGGTCAGGATTGGGTTTTATGGATGGGGCTATAGGGGAATTGAAGAGAACAGCTTGGAAAAGGGATTTGAAGATATTTGGAAGCACTTTAGGAGGTCGGAAAGTAACAGGTGGGATAAGAGGACACGCAAGGTTCAATTGAAGAAGAGTAAGGACAAGAGAATTGGAGACAGGATTGATTATTTGGTCAAGAGACAGGGTGCAGAGGGAATAAATAGATGGACGGAAAAATTTGAAATGATGAAGAATGGTTGGTTTGAAGATAGAAAGTTCTGGAATGATGATAAGGCTATCAGAAAGAAATGCATTAATTTAGATACGAATGGAGGTTTGAAATCAAGAACAGATACTATACAAGTTTTAAATTCAACATTTAGTTGAACAAAGACTGATAAATGTAATAAAATCTTACCTTTTGAAACTTTTATATCATGATAGTAACTATCAAGATACTCTTAAAAATCATCTAAAGCTTAACATATAACCAGTTTATAAACCTATGATTAATTACATGATCCATTGATAAAATTAATAAGTATAAACCCATTTGATCTTTCATACTGCTTTTTATGCATTATGATGCTATTATGAATATCTTTAATAACAATTTAATTTAGTAAATAAGCCAGTACTCTCTTCAAAGCTCGCAGCATCCTTCTTCAAACCTCGCCAATCATATTGACACAATCTGAAATCATACAAAAAGCCACTTTCAATCCCAACTCCCCTATCTTCATCCCTAATGCCTTCAGTGCCTCCAATAGTCCCTCTAAATTCTAATCAAATCCCCATCTCTTCTCAAACTCCCAAAAACGACCAAATAATCCTGTCCCAAAAAATCAAGTTTGAAAAATGCAATCCAGCGGCGAAGTCGTGCAGAAGAAATCTTTCGTCAAGTCTTGCAATAAACATTTTAAAGCTAAGAAACCCTTTGGACTGCAGTTTGCTGGACAAAAACTTCGACACCACAGTATTCATGGTCGAGCAAGCCAGGTTGCAAAAGCTTTTGCTCATAAAGCCAGGTCTAGAGCGTCAGTCGACATCACGAAGAAAGTACCAGTCAAATCCGTAATCCTAAGTTTTGCTAAAATCTCCTTCCAACTGCTGTTATTTGTGAGCTCAGCGTTATTTACAATTTCGATTGTGCGAAGAATAAAATAATTGAAAGTTAAATTCAATTCGTGCTAAAATATAAAAAATCGACAACTGCAGGATTTGAACCTGCGCGGGAAAATCCCATTAGATTTCAAGTCTAACGCCTTAACCGCTCGGCCAAGTTGTCATTTCCACGATAGGTACTTCTCTTCTCCACTAAATAACTATTCTTGCTCCGCAGATGGGCTGGGGCGAGACTAAAGCTAAAATCACGAAGATTGCGGATTTTTAAATAGCGATAGATTTCCACAGTCGGTGGTACACTGCCTGCAAGATTGTATTTGGTGACTATTGCTGCTGAATTTAGTAATAAATAACATTCCTCATATTGGCAATGCTAAATTTATTGTTATTTCTATTGATCAACAACCTGTAAATAAATTTAGACTGAAAAAATAAAATGCAATTAATTGAAATAAATATTAATTACTACTAATATGAGCAGTCTGGAAGCTTTCAGAAACATTGTTAGACAACTACAGTTTGACGATGAGCAACCTCAGTCTAATCAGACCACTCATGAGCTCTATGTAAACCACGCGATCGCTTTAAATAGCGATTTGAAGCAGTCCGGCTCAAACTCCGATAACAAAGGTACAAAAAAATGACGATTACACGCAGACGATAGCATTTGATGTTTTAAAGCATCAGTATAATGATCTAGAACTCAACAGAACAAATTATAACACTCTCTTTATAAACACAGGGGAGATCGATAGTGAAAACGATAAATAATACTATAACTGCAAAGTACTCAGCTCATAATGCCTTGCTTAATGACTCTTTCGGAGTTTACCCTGCAACTGATAACTCAGAAACAAATAAGACTCAAGACAACCGCAAACCAAAGAAAATGGTAAAGCTTATTATTTTATTTATATAGAAAATGAGAAAAATGCTAAAGGACAAAAACAAAGACGCAAGTAGACAAAAGAAGCCATTTGTTATTGAATATCCGCATGAAACCCGAGTTTATAGCTTTACACCCAATGCAAGTCAGAGTGTCAAGCGGTCGCAGACTCCCCGCTGGAAGACACTATATGAAGATAGCATTACTCGAAAATAAGTCTCGAGACAGGTCATTCATCCAGAAAATTGTATTAAAAAGTCGTAAGGACATGAAGCAATGCACCTTTTCGCCAAAAATCAGCAAATACAAGTAATTATTATCAAACTAAACGGCGAGTTTAGATTTAGATTTCAAGATGGCAAATCAAAGTCAAAATCATCGAAAAGATCTAGCAGTTTCATTACAAATAAAATCAATAGGTCACGAAGTAAAATGAAGAGCGATAAAAGGGGAGGCTTTGACCTCTCCTCTGATTTTAGTATCAGTACGTTTAAAACTATGAATCCAAAAGAGCAGCGGAGTATATTTTTAAATAAATCTCCTGGTGCCTCTCCGAAATTCAACACATCTGCTGATATCTCAGTTGTCGAAAACAGTGGAGTCTACGAATTTTTAGAGCGACAGTACAAAGCTCATTGTGAAAAGGAAAGGGTCAGTCGAATTAAAGCATCTGGAAATACTTATCGATATTGCGACTTCAAAAATGATAAGGATCTTTTGATACTTGACTCTTCCCACCGAGATATCAATCAAAAGAAGCCGAAGAAAGTCAATAAAAAGAATAAACATTTCCAAAGTAAGCTATGTTAGTCTCGATCTAGCTAAAATTATTTTATTTTGCTTTGTATTAAATTTATTAAGTTTATGTTTTATTTTTAATGATCAAAGAATGGTGATTACTGAGGAATTTAGCTTTAAAATTATAGTATATGCTCGTAAATATTTTTGATATTTTTTAATAATTTTTTTTATATTTAGCGCATGCAAAGTGACGTTACATCGTGCAAGATATTAGTAAATGCAATATCATTGATGATAAAGAGAAATATCACTAATCAGACATTCTAAATTTTTCAAATGTCCTTCTTACTGGTTATTTTAGCTATTGTTCTTTTGCATTTATCACTTTAAAACTGAGTTTTTATTTGAATGTGTTTTGTTTACTGAATATCAGGCAAAACTTAGCTTTCCTTTTTTCTATAAATTTTATGGAATATAGCACTATGCACTATTAATATTTTATATTACTAAATTGAAAATTAGTTCAATATTATTGGTAGTAAAACTCAGAGCTTGGTTTATCATTAATTCTTAAAAACAAGCATAAAAACTAATGATATGTTTATTTAAGAAATTTTTACCTTATTTTTATTAATACCATATGTTTGTAAAGCATTGATAAGCCTTTTTAGTTTAAACTTTGTATATAAAAATTACCATCTAAAGCTATCGTTTGCAATCGAGTCTTCATCTTCTTTTTCTTCTTTAATCACAGGAGACTTATTCTTAGAATCTATTCGCGATCGTCAATACCTGCTTAAAGGTCTTTTCTTAGTCTTGATTTCAGGCGCAGGAATAGGAGCTTTTTCAAATGACATTGGAGTTCGAAAGCCTAAACAAAAGATATTCTTCGAATCCATTTTTTTACTTAATAATTACAATCTAAACTAAAAATCCTCATTCATATGTTTAGTTAAGCATCTACAAGCAAATAAACTACAAGTGATAATTTTGAATGTGAATAAAAAATAGGTTATTTATAAATATATCTTCTACCAAATCTCTATGTAAAAATCTAGTTAAAATACTATGTATTATCCCCATACCTGGAGCTCTTTGTCTTTTCGCCTTCGATTGCTTCTTGTGTCTACATAATAAATTAAGAATCGTAAACAAGACCAGATGTCAGCCAATTACTTACTTTTGCTTTTGCAAAGAGTCAATTTTAAATATCCTCGGCGTCTGAGACTTAATAGTAATCACCGTCTTTTCAATTCTATTGTTCCTCTTCACAATTATGTTATTTTTGGAGTCTCACAGGGCCTTGGTTTGTGTAATCTAAGTTTAGAGACTGTTAGTTGCTGATTAAGCTGATCAATACAATATTTATTTACCCACTGAACTTTTACGAGCGATGAACTGCTGGTAACAGTATCTTTCTTGGCTCTTCGACTGCGGGTTTACAACAAAACTTCTGAATTTTACTTTCATTTTAGCTAAATGTTATAAAATCAACTCTATACGCTTTTCTTTGCAGTAAAGGTTGAGTCGCGGCTTTGTCGAAGCATGTTTACGATTCTGTTCTTTGTCTCGTTTTTGAGTGATGATTCAAAAACTCACTTCGTTCTCATCATTCGTTCAAAAGCCTTCAAAAGATTATTCGAATAGTCTTAAAATTAGTTTTGAATTTTAAATTTTAAGTTTGATCAAATTAATACAAAATTTAATTTCTCCTGAAAATATATAAAACTTCGATTTTTAATAAAAAATTATTTTACTGATAGCAAAGCGAAAATTAAAACTTACTTGGCGTTTGCTTTCTGACTAATTTAGGGCTGTGGTTTTTTGTCTATTAAAAATGAATAAGATAGAGTCAACTCAGTCAAAAGGTAAGCTAAAATACATCGATTCCAATTGTTCTCATCATATTTACGTATTTGCCTATTTTCGATTCGATTTTGCAAAGTCTGTTCGACATCTTATCAAATAGCGGCTTGCTTATTTTGAATTCTTGCTTTTCGACATCGAAGGTGCAGTTATTTAGCAAACTCATTAATTGTGTCTAAGTGTTCTTGCTGCAGTTGCTTCATCTTTGGTGCGTTGTATTTCAGCATGGTCTGAGCTGACCCTCTCGTTCCTTTGCTGCCGACAAACTTGAAGTCATTTCGAGAATGCCTCGGCTGATGTTTCAAAAAGTCTGGCCATTCGGTCGGATGTGGCTTTGTATAGTCTTGCTTTGATCTTTTGTTCGACTGAAGATTGAAGAAGTTATCTAAAAGTCAGCGAGTGACTACGAACCAGGATTATCCGTGATTTCCTCACTGACTTCGGTCTGCAAGCTTTGATCTTTAAACTGTGATTTTGAAGAGTACTTGGTGAGCATGTTTCTTTCAATAATTATTTATAATAAATTTGTATAAAATTTACTGAAGAAAAATAAATATTTAAATTAAAGCTGTAAAATAATAATGTCAAGCAAGAACCACAGTTTCACAATGAGCCATAATGGAGACAACGACATGAATAATGAAGAACGGGAGAAGAAAAAGGTCTTTGTTAAGGAGGACAACCTCAGGATGCTTGATGAAGGAGTCACTGAAGGTAATCATTTCCACTATTATAATTATTGCATTTTGATTTCATATTGTCCTTCCACATTTATAAAAATATTTGAGCTTATCGCTGCGCATAGCAAAAACTTTAATCATCAGAGGAAATGCAGAGGAGGCGAATAGGCATATGTTTGACTTACTGCAAAAAGTCAAAGAAAATTTCGACGAAGCTGCAGTTGAATTACTTCCTGCTTACTACATCATGGCTGAAGCAAATATTATTATGGGTGGAGTTAGATTAAAATAAAGCCGAACAACTGCTAATTGCTGCATATTGGAACCTGCTCAAGCACACATCTGATGACAGCAAAGCCTCGGGACTTGATGGAGGCTCTTCTGACCGCGAAATTTCGAAATATAGAGCCAGCCTGCATAAAATTTTCGGCAGACTTTTTACTGCGCAAGACAGATTGAACGATGCGATTAAAGAACTTTCACAAGGCATCTATCTTGAGTGAGTTGAGTATGGGCCTGAAAGCATTCAGCTCTGTTCTAGTTACTACTATCTAGCAAATATTTTCCATAAGCTTGGCAGGAAAGAGGAAACTAAAGGCTTTTATCAAAAAATCGTTGAGATTTGGAAAAAGCACATTCTCGAACATGAACTAAACGAAGAAGAAGAGCATGACGAGGCCGATCAAATGAGCGAGGAAATCTACTATGAAGAAGCCAAAGAACACCTTAAAAATATTCTTAGTTTCTTTGAAGTCGAGTACGGGCCCCAACACACTTTGACTGCCGAAGCTGATGTGTCGTTTGCTCTGGTTATGCTGAGGACAGGAAATGATATGGTAGCTGTAGAGTTTCTCGAAAAGGCATATTACATCCTCACAAACTCACTTGGTGAATTTGACCCGAAGACAAAGGAGGTTGGTGAACTGTCCAAGAGGGTTGAAGAACTACAAAGACAAAATAACGAAAATTTGGAAGGAGATGGAGAAGATAATGACTAACTATAGTTCTTCAATATGATTTACAATATTGTTTTAACTGACTAGTATTGAATAACATCGATTAAATTTAACATAATGCTCACTTAATTTGCAAAATCTAATATATAATTTTTATCCTTATCGTTTTTAAGCTTTTTATTAAAATTTTGATGAATACAAACTAGAAGTAAACAATGATATTGCATATAATCATAAAATCCTATTTTTAAGTGTTAAGTTATTGAAGCCTTAATATTTATTATCAATTCATAATCGTAAAGCTTTTGATTTCGTTTACTGGATCAGATTTATTGAATATACATCCTTATCTAATTTTCCGTATTTTTCATATTTCTCATATCTCTCCATGTTTCTATGCAGCAGCTCTTCGGCTGAGCCCATAATTCTTTGGAAAGTGTCTTTATCTAAAGACACAACTACGAGGTCGGTTTTTGCAACAACATTTGCAGCTCTTGGTGCGTCGTGGATCAATGCAAGCTCTCCGAAATAC
>JAGYYN010028766.1:0-12271 GCA_021441665.1 Euplotes cf. woodruffi 2 WChen-2021 | reverse complement strand
ATTAAAGGAGTGAAAAAGGGGTTCAAGTTCAACAAAATCGTGCACTACAGCAAAGAGGACAAAGAAGTCGTGGCTCCGGAAGTCGTTTTGCCAAGCGAGTCGCACACAGGACACATCCAATATGACGACTCGTACATCCAAAGATACCCTCAGTCAGTAAGCTTGCCAACACTACTAACCCCACTAGGAGCAAGCACTATCAGCAGCACAAATGACCAGACCGGATCTCCAAGAAATGGAGGAGTCAAAGGAAAGAGACCTGGGACTTCGAAGGAAGCAAGCATACGTGGACGTGGCAGTCTAGTCTCTGTTCAACCTTCCCAAATATCAGTCCGCAATACTGCTAAAACCTCCTGCTGTCGTCTGTCTCCTCCACCGTGTTAAAACCCAGCTGGCCATATTGGCAAATAAAAATAATGGCTGCCGGGATTATTAAAAGCAGGGACGGATTGAGGGAAGTGCCACATTTGCATGTGTATTGGAGGGGACAAGAGACAGTGGGGAGGTAGATGCTGAGAAGGGGATTTTGGGAGATGAGACGGCTTGAGTTTACTATTTAAATTGAAATATTAGAAATGGAGGTATTGATGCAATATTTAAATCTTCGGTTTAGTGGGATTAGGTGAGATAGTGTATTGTCAAAAATATTAACAAATAGTTTAAATGTAAAGATATAATGAGATTTTAATGACTAGTATATTTATTTAGAATTATATATAGATTTCAGGCACTAAATGAGCGAACCGAAGACTGATTAAACTATTAATTTTTGCAATTACTTTTCGTAAGTATTTATATTTTTATTTTATTAATAACTTTTGATATTACAAATTTAAACAGTTGTAATCAATTGAAAACAAATTGAAATTACAAGCAGTGAGGTGTCTAAAAAGTCAGAGATTAGTAATCAAGTTAATACTAATCAATTTAAACGGAATACACAGGAAATTAAGCTTGGTCCGCCTATTGAGGCACCGAGTAAGACTCAAGCCTTTCCACCTATACATAGCCATAGCTCAGAAGAGTCTCATGAATCTAATGGTAAAATTTAAATTTCTCAACATAAAATTTAAATTATCTGGCAGAAAGTTAAAGAAAAAACTTAAGTTGATTATTTTATATTCAGCAAATACTGCAAGGAAAATTGAAACCCCTTTACGTGAAGGATTTATAGACATTAGTCTTAAAAAGGATGATAGCAGCATACTAACTGAACCTTTTGCTGACCCCCCAAGTATAAAAACAGAAAACTTCAATTACAAAAATAAAGATGATATCGAGATTGCAACTACTCTTCCTCAATTGATTGATCAAAGCAGTTCAGGTCCAAAATTAATCCCCGCTCGTTTGAATACAAGCGTTAGCTTAAAGGATCAGAGTGATCTCAATATTAAGCCTGCGTCGCAACCACCAAAGGATGAAATAGATTTATTAGTTCAGCAGCTCTTCTCGAACACTTCAAGCTCTGTAGATTCAACATCAAGTCTCACCGAAGTTACAGAGCTTTCCGCACTCGTCAGCACTAATGACCAAGAAGCTTCAGCATATCGAGAAGGTAGTTTTTATCTAACAGAGCCAGAGACTGAAGTCCACAGGGTTCAGATGTCCAGCGGTAGATTAAACTTTGACAACAGAACGAGCCAATTCTACGAAACGAATGGAGATGGTTCAGACAGCACCAGCATGGATAGTACAAATTTGAAAGACTATATCATTATCTTCGGACTATGCTGAGGCATCCTTATTTTACTAGGACTCACGTGGTGGGTCTTACTCAAAATATGCAAAATTTTATTCGGTCAGCAAAGGTACTCAGAGTTCAGTAATGAAAGAAACGACTCGATATCAAGCACAAGCCAGCAGTATGCAGACTTCAAACAAGAGGAGTTCAGGAGGAATGAACTTCGAGGTGAACTTGATCCTGCGATATTTTACAAGAACCAAAATGAAGGCGCCAACGCAAACCCGACCTCCAGTAAGAGAAGAATTACTGGATTCAACTTCGGCTTGGATAACTATGATAGAGAAAGCAGCAGAAATATCGAAGGCAATATTAACACGAGGTAATTTGATGCTACAATAAGCCTATTTAACTTTGTATACAGCATTGTAGAAAATAAGAAGAACAAAAATACAAGTTTTAAAGATCAGTCGTCTTATGCAATTTAAATCAGCTCAATAATGAATGGTGTATTTGACTAATTGCATCTAAAATTATTAAAACACCGATTTCAATTGACTAAGAACTGTGAACACTCGTAAAACCAATAGAAATATAAGTTCCTTAGTTTTATTTAATATTTCGGTATCTAAATACACAAATATTTGTTGCAATAAAAATATTTAAATTGGAATCCAAGATGATAGCCAATTCAGCAAGTGGATTTGCATTCACCGAAATGCACGCCGAGATTTTCCTTCTCGTCGCCTCCATTTTGGGAATTATTTTTGGTATTATTCACACGATTGGGATCATGAGAATAAGTCTCGACGACTTCCACCAGCATAATGAGAGTAACGAAAAGTCCGTTGCGAGTATTCGAAAAATGAAAGAGATCTCAGGACTGATTGCCGAAGGAGCCCAGACCTTCCTCATGCAAGAGTATCTCTGCCTCGGTATCTTTATTGTCTTGTTCTCGATCCTTCTGATCTTCACCGCTGAGAATAAACTTGGCCAATTCTGGGTCACAGGAGCTTTTATTCTCGGAGGTTGCACCTCAATTCTATGAGGATTCATCGGAATGAAAATTGCTGTTACTGCAAACGTAAAAGTCACAAAAGAAGCATCAAAGTCGATTGGAGACGCATTTGTCGTTGCTTTCAAAGGTGGTGCTGTTCTTGGATTTTCGCTTGTAGGAATCGGCCTATTTATGCTCACTCTTCTTATCATGATTTACAGAGTCACTTTCTTAGATAAAGAAATCACTTTCAGCAGTTACCAGGAAATGTTTGAAGCTATTGCCGGATACGGACTCGGAGGCTCCTCAATCGCTTTATTTGGAAGAGTCGGAGGTGGAATCTATACAAAAGCCGCTGATGTCGGATCAGACCTTGTTGGAAAAGTCATTGCTGGACTCGAAGAAGACTCCCCTAGAAACCCAGGAGTCATTGCTGATAATGTAGGTGACAATGTCGGAGATATTGCTGGAATGGGATCTGATTTATTCGGATCTTTTGCTGAGTCAACGTGTGCCGCACTTGTTGTTGGAGCCACTTCAAAAGAAATCGTGTTTACCTCAAACGCATTTTATTACTATCCTCTAATGATCAGTGGAGCAGGAATCATAATTAGTATTATTACCAGCTTCGCTGCTTTTACTTTTATGGTCCCGAAAACGCCAGAGAATGTTGAGACTACTCTAAAATGGCAGTTAATTATTTCTACAATTTTGATGACTCCAGTCCTCTATGGTTTGTCGTACTTCTGCATGCCAAGTGAATTTGTATTTACCGAAGTAAATGTCACATGCAAATATTACTACGCATTTATCTGCTCAGCTTGTGGACTATGGAGCGGATTGATAATTGGAATTGTAACGGAGTACTACACGTCGAATTCTTATGAACCAGTGCAAGAAGTCTCTCGTTCATGCAGAACTGGTGCAGCCACAAACATCATTTACGGTCTTGCCTTAGGATTTTACTCAGTCCTAATCCCGATCATCTGTCTGGCTGTAACTATCTTCATTGCTTTCAAGTTGTGCGGAATGTACGGAGTCGCTCTCGGTGCTTTAGGCATGCTTTCGACTCTCTCGATCGGACTTGCAATTGACGGTTATGGACCAATCGCAGATAACGCAGGCGGTATTGCTGAAATGTGCGAACTCGAAGAATGCAGAAACATCACCGACGCACTTGATGCAGCTGGAAATACAACTGCAGCTATCGGAAAGGGATTTGCTATTGGTTCAGCTTGTCTCGTTGCTATCGCTCTTTTCGGTGCATTCGTCACGAGGACAAATCTCGGATCTGTGAATATCCTCCAGCCACTTCAGTTCGCGGGTCTAATTGTTGGAGCGATGCTTCCTTACCTCTTCTGTGCGATGACAATGAAGGCAGTGGGGCAGGCAGCTGCAGAGATGATTAATGAGATCCAGGATCAGTTCTCAAAGCATAAGATTCTTGAAGGAATCGATGACCCTGATTACAAGAGATGTATTGCTATCAGTACTTTGGCATCTCTAAAGTATATGATTATGCCCGGATTGCTAGTCCTCCTTTCTCCTTTCTTCGTCGGATTGTTCTTTGGAGCAGAAGGAGTCAGTGGACTACTTGCAGGAGCCATTGTGTCTGGAATTCAACTTGCCATTTCCTTCTCGAACTCAGGAGGAGCTTGGGACAATGCAAAGAAATATATTGAAAGCGGAAAACTTAAAGACAAAGACGGTGTTGTCAAAGGAAAAAGATCAGAAGAACATAAAGCCGCGGTTATTGGAGATACTGTTGGAGACCCACTTAAGGATACATCAGGCCCATCGCTCAACATTTTGATCAAATTGATGGCAATTACATCTCTTGTCTTTGGAGGATTCTTCACAAGAACAGGTGGAATCCTTAAAAACTTTGTTTAGAGCTTTATCAGATAAAAATACATTCATCAATACATATGACTTCTCAATTATATTTTTTGTTTTACAAATATTTATATTTAGTCTCTGCATTATAAACATTCATTTTGACTCAACTAAATATTTGATTGAATATAGTTCGGTGAATCAGCAGTATATCTTTGATTTTGATTCATCACGTAATATTTTATCTAAGCGACAGTATCATAGTTCTTGCTTATAATGACCTCTTTTGAGTCTGCAAGCTCATAGAGCTCATCTAAAACTGCATTCATCCTCATTGGATCGGGAGAGAACATTTGGAATGTTGCAGATGATTCTTCCTCTTCATTCTGTCCTCACTTGATGTTTATAATTCTGAAGTTGATTCCTGATTTTTCCATCATATCAAGTGCTTCATTAAAGAACCTAAATAAAACATAAGTTTTAGGATTTCAAAATAATACCGATTAACATCCTTTAAATAAATATTTTATGAATCTAAAAAGCTGTGACTCACCTCGTATCAAAAATGTGTCCGGATACTCAAAGGGAAGAAAACGAAATAGATCTTTTGAGTCCTTTTGACTTGGTCTTCATGGTATTAATCTCTTCGTCTTCCTTCTTCTCCATTTCTCGAAGTCTTCTCAGTTGGTTGATGTATTTAAAGTAAGGCGTGAGCTTGCCATTCCACGTAATCACTGCGTTCTTGATTCAATGCGGCAGAGTTGTTACTTCGTCAAAGTGAAGCGAGGTATCAACTTTAGCTATATCTTCGATAAATGGTAGCAGTTTTTCACCGAAATGGCAACTTGCTTCAAAAGGCATCTCCGCTGGCAAGAAGTCGACTCAGTGGTATAAAATATCACCTTCTTCATATTCAGTGATCTTCTCCTTGATCTTCCTCGTCTTCGTGGAGTAGAGGTTGAATGGATGCTCGATGTCGTTAAACTGCCTCGTAATCTCGACGGATCCTTCCCTATCTGCGGAGATGTCTGTGAATCCGAGGAACTTCATGTTCTCCTGCGCTCACAGCTCGTCCTCGATGATGTTTCTGGGGAACTTGGCATCCCAGTACTGGCAGTTTACCAAAAACGATATTTTATTGTAGTATGTGTGGAACTTGGATACGTACAGCGAAGGATTTTCGTAGTAGTGATACTTGTCGAATTTCGTCTTCTCTCCTGATTTTAACTCGACGAGGTCCTTATGCTCGAGAACCTAAAATAAATGCTTAGTTTTAAATAAAATTAATCAGATAAGCTAAAAATATAAGTGATAATGCTATTTTGAGATATTTAAATTCTGATTATACTACATCTTTGATTGTTTTCATACTGTGATGTAGATCTTCGTATTGTCATCTTTTGGGATTGAATCTAGTTGATCTGGCTCAACATACTCATGAGGAAGAAGTTCAAGAACTTCTAATGCTCCAAGAGCAACTTTTCCTCTTGAAGTAACTGCAAAAACATATGGAGCAAACTCAGCTGGTAATCCTCTTGTCGTGATATTGTTTCCTACTTTTGAGAGCATATCTTTCATGTCGTCATAATTTTCATACATATAAGCAGCTCCGACATTAATAAAGAAAGAGCTGAACTTCTTCTCAAGTAAGAACTCTCCGATCCCTCTTAAAAAGTCGACAGTGCCTGCGATTCCTGCGTATCTTCCAAAAGCAACCAATCGAATACCGGCTTCTTTGATTGGTTCATAATCAATGAGTCTGATTTTGAGTTCAAGGATCTTATCTAACATCTCCATGCTGTACGGTTGTGCCTTGATTGTGTGTGAGAAAAACATAAACGTCTTATCAGGGATCAAATGTTCAATCGGGACTTCCTTGACACCAAGGATCAAGTCTGCTTCGGACATATCCTCTTGAACGATAGCCCCCACCTCTTCAAATTCTTTTTCCATAAATCATCTATTCGTAGACGGCTGAATGATGAATTTATATCCCTTTTCGACTAAGACTTTGACTTCTTTTGGAGTCAGCGGCGTTCTTCGCTCCCACTTGGACTTGGTCTCTCTGCGGATGGCAATTCAATAAGTGCGTCCTTGTTCCATTATTAAATTAAATATTTGAAATCTTATTAAACTCCAATAATCGTTGCCTTTTCGGTCTCGACGAATGAAACTTTACCCTTGCTTTCGACGACTGTACTTAAATCAGAACTGAATTTGCATTAAAAATCAATGAGATGTAAAGACACACATTTGGGGAATGGTAGTAGCCAAAAGAGCTTCGCTGATATACAGTTTTTATTTAACTACAAGTAATCGAGACTTTATTAAGGCTAATAAGCAGAATAATAATCAAATTGCAAAGTTAAACATAAACTTCGACTCATAATTCGATATGTGGCTGTCATGCTCAACAGCATGAGAGATAGAGTCATTTGCTGTTTGCAACCGACCTCGATAGCTGTTGAAGCCAACAATCCTCCGTCAGTATAAAAGAATAGAATAATGATTACAATTATAATTATTAAAGATGGGTAATAAAAGCTTTGACAAGGTCAAGTTCAAAACTTTACTAACTGAAGCTAGTTCACGGATGACTATCAAAAGAGGAAAGAAAGTCAATGAACTCTACAGGGTCCGCGATAAAATTGTTGACTTTGTCAAAAATGGAGATATGAGCTCTGCACTTATCTATATTGACAACTATATTAATGAAGAAAATAAGCTCAAGGTCTACGATGCTCTGTGAACTATGTGTGACCAGATGAAGGGCAGAATCACTGAAATTGAAAGCTACGGAATCACAGATGATCTCGCTCCGAATGCTAATTCTATCGTTTACTCTTCACAGAGACTTGACATCAAAGAGCTTCAGAGCATTGCTGAAATATTAAAAGAAGTCATGCCAAAAGCAGATTACAAAGCTGCCATTGGTGGATTCTGCTCAAATGAAATAATCAGAGATAATATTACATATCGCAAGTGAGAAAAAGGAGAGTCTTACTTAAAACTTGTCGAGCTGTGCAGAGAGACTGAGACCCATTGTATAATTAAAGAAGAGTGGAAAAAAGTACTCAGAGAGTATTGATACAAAATGGAAATTGAATATCCTTACTCTGTAGAAGAAGATATTGGGTATAATCCAGCTGGAGCTCCTTCATACGGACCAGTTCCAGTTCCAGTCCCAGCTCCAGCTCCGTACTACCCACCAGGCGGCTACGCGCCAGCACCAGGCAGCTATGCACCAGCACCAGGCGGCTACGCGCCAGCACCAGGTGGCTACGCGCCAGCTCCAGGCGGCTACGCGCCAGCTCCTGGTGGATATGCACCTCAGCCTCCATCTTACTCTGGCTTAGGATCGGGCTACGCTTTGCCACCGGCACCGGAAGATATGAACCTTCCAAAGTATGCAGCAAGTTCGAAGGAAGATGTACCAAAGCCAAAGCCAGCGAAGAAACCAGCAGATGATGACTCAGACGACGAAGATTTAATGAACAGACTCAAAAATTTACAGAAGTAATTTCTAAAAATGTGGTTTGAAATTTGATTTTTTTTCTCTAATTTAGAAAACATTTAGTTTTTTCAACCAAAATTGCTAAAAGTTATTAAATCCGATAATAGTTTTTATAATAAATAATTTACATAATTTTTTATTACTAAATTTGTGAATTGAATAAAAACCATAATAATATCGACTGCTCTTTTGCCGCCAATTTATTGAATAACTCGAGTTTTATTACCCAAAGCGGCCTTATATAAATTAATTAGTTTATTAATCAAGATAAAAAGAAATGAAGCAGGCAAATGCAGAAATTGCAGAAAAAGAAGACAAGTAAGTAAAATTAGACAGGTTATAAATACCACCCACCCTGAGGACAAGCATTCCTGCTGTTTTTAAATTCGCTGCATAGCCAGTAAATACTATTTTTACTCAGGGACGATTAGATATTTTCGAAGATCTGCTTCATTTGCAAATTATTCATTACTCAAGCTCCGCAAGCATCATAGCCAGCGGCAAGAGCTTTCATTTCTCTGATATTTTACTCGATAAACTGGCAGCTTTAGCAAGGCAGGCTCAGTTTAGAGATTTTTTGAATTGAAGCCCGATACGCTTATTTCGAGTGTTTCGGACTTCTAATGAAAATCCAAACTGCTGTGTATTTTAGTACTAATCGGCTGGCATAGGTCTTCGACAGCTTACTATAAGAAAGTCAAAACTTCAGACAACAAAAAGCTCGTGAAGCTCAGCAGGATGTGCAAAGAGTACGTTCAAAAACTCGAGACGACCAATGGAACTGAGGTAAGCAATTTACCACCACGATTTTCTTTCAACAAATCGAGACAAATTATAACTGGGTTTAGATCGCAAATATTATTTTAGAACAACAGAGAAAGGAAAAAGACGAGGTATGTGAAGATAGTCTCCTTTTTGAACGGGCTCTATTGGAAGCAAGCAAAATCAATTAGATGCCGATCCTTACTTTTGATCATAATTTATTAGTATTAATTTTAATATTATAGGAATTCGACTTCAAAAATGTTCAAAGAAGAGTCTATGACGCTTTGAATGTATTCTCAGCACTTGGTATTGTTGAAAAGAAAAGAAACATCATCGTGTACAAAGGAGAGTCAGACATATTTAAACCTGCAAATCAACCCCCAAAGGAACTAGTTGTAAGTAGCGTTTAGTTATACCTGATAATTTCTGGCTAACTTTATAATTAGGATGCTGTTAATCGTCAGAAAAATGCTATTAAGTGAAAAAGACTCAAGCTGATTTGCAAGCTAAAGGAGGTAAGTATACCCGCCAATTCAACTTATTTTTACTTCATATAGTATTACGCGCTTCAAAAACTAATTAGAAGAAATTCAAAAAGTTTTGCTAATATTGAAGTACTTGGAAAAGTTAAACTTCCAGTAAAAATAATTTGCTTCAAAAATGGATCAAAATTTAGTGTTAACCATTCACAATGCAAAAGATCAGTGCATATAAAATCTGACAACCACCCGAAGATCTACAATAAAGTGTCAGACATTTTCATGCCAGAACTAAACCTGCAAAAATAGCCAGCTGACCGACTGCTTGAAGACAATTGTGAAGTCGTCTCGTAAAAACGATATAAAGCAAAATAAAGATTCTGAAGCACATGAGATCCGCGGCCCATCTGATTCTCAGCGTAAGATAGCTATTCAACTCGTAAATCAGCATATTTCAGTTAGCTTGAATAAACTCGTAGATTTGTAAATAGTGAGTCAACTGATAACAATAAATAATTTGAGTATTTACTAATTCTTAGTGTCGCTTTGTAAATAATTACTAATTAGAACTTGCAAATCTTGTCGTATAATTAATATAAAAATAAGCAATCGATTTTGCTATGAAGCCAGGCTTTAAAAATAACGAAGACTGTGATTTATTGTTTCTGGATATAGCCCAGAGCAGCCTAAATGAAAAGTCAACACAGAAGCAAGTGCAATTCCCGAAATCCGCCAACTTTATCGCCTCGCTGCTAGAAACATATGAAGAAACAGCTGCAAGTTCAAAGCAGAAAAGACGTGGAAGAAAGCCGAATTTTATAAAGAGAAACATCCGTGAGTCGAATACAGATAGCAAGAGCACGCCGACGAGTATCACAACGATGAATGTAAGTTCGTCTCAGTCCGCAGTTATATAAAGCCTTCCTTCTCGCTTGCAGTGCATATTGGTAATCATTAATATACAGTCGAAGTCCAATTACGAAGAAGAGAATATAAATAACGGGAAGGATGCAGAGCGCAAGCAAAAAGTATGTTTTTCAAATTCAGCAAATGCGAGTAAGTCCCATATCATAGTTAATTATTGTTCAAATATTTGAACACGAGCTTCAGTAATCATACCTTCGTATAGATGCAAAGCCAAAGATCAAAACTAAATAAACGAGAAAATAAAACTGAAGAAAAGATTAGTAAGATTTGGCTCTAATTTTCGACGATTTTATTGGGTTTAAATGAGTGGTATTTAGTGATCGGAGATATGCCTGTTATCTGAGAAATCAAAGACCAAGCTGAAAGTGAGTGCTCTAATCATTTAAAGCAAGGTAGTGTGCGATTGAATAACCATAATAATTCCTCCTGTCGCTAACTTGTTTCTTAGAAGCTCAGCTCCAGGCCAAAGAGATTCGGAAATAAGGAAGGAAACTCGACAGATCTGAAGTGATACTCGATTGATAACCAAGAAATTGAAGACCAAAGTCATAATTTTGTAGATAACATATTCAAAAGCAAGGACGAGCAGCATTCGATGAAAAGTTTCATCTCCGGGAACTACTTTCCCGAACTGAAGTACAACTTTATGTCGGATGACCAGTCAGCAGCAGAAATGAGTTCTTTCGTCAACAAATACAATTTTGATTTGAATATTGGATACGAGTCAAGTGAAATTCCAATATTCAAGCATTTTGACTACTCTGAGTAACCTCGTGTGGGAAGCAGCCACGATTGCAAGCGCTATTCAGTAAATATGTTTTGTAATGCAATAACACATTTCGCTTTTACCTTGCTCTCCTCTTTATTTTGCTTTATTTTAGGTGCGAGGCATGTCCCGCCCTTTCACACCAATTTAAATTTAATTTAAATTCAAATTTTATTTTAAAAAAGATCGGCACAGATCGGACTGATTGGTAGGAGTAATTAAATATTTGTCAGTGGTATTTGGTGTTTTACTGTGTCAACACATAAATAAAAAGTAAATTTGAAATATTAATATATTAATACTAAAAATATGTGCATATTATAACTTTAATTCAACAGCTTGAGTAATTCATACTCAAGCTGCTATAAAATAAAGATAATTGGAGATAAATAAAATTAAAATGAATGCAATAGATAATTCGACGAACTATATACATGTAGATTATCAGCATTAATTCTTTCTTTTAATTTATTCACTTATTTCTTTTTATCATAGCTAAAATCCAAAGCTAATACATAACTATAGAGCAATCCAACTCAAATGCAATACCCGAGCTCCTACATAAACATCGGTCACACAAGAGCGAAGAGTTACATAAATACTGACAGAACTGCGAGAAGCTCGATATTAAAGTCATACGTCAACCAGTCGGAAGTTTTGCAGCAAAAGCAGCTGGCAAACAACAACAGTGCCGTATCGAACTCGCTGATCCTAAGAGATCAAGAAGAGTTCAGTAGGGCTCAAAACAGCAAGCACAACCAGATGTAAGCTCGTCCCTTTCATTCATAGGACCATAATGAAGAACATCTACGATATCCAGATCGCTCAGAAATAAAGCAAAACTTCAGACCGAAAGAGAACAAGAAAGCAAATTTGATGACCCCATGTTTTCTCGGAACTTATTCGGCCGCAAACTAACTTCAGATAAATCATTCGACCAGGTTTGGGTCTAAATATTATTATTGATATTTTTGCAGATAAAAATTGTAACTATAAAAACAGAAATTAAAATGCATTTAGTCCAAGTACAGAGAAGATCTGAATAACCTATTGAAAATCAAAAATAAGCAGAACGACTTTGAAAGCCAACTTTACGGTAGAATAAAAATTAATATTTTAGAGCAAACAAAATTCAGCGACTCGAGCTTCCCTGGATTAGGAGCTTCAAAGCAGAGCAGCAGGATGGTCAGTGCTAATAGGAAGATTGAGGCTGGGATCAACGAGTACAACAAACACGTCCTTTCCTCGAGCTTGAATAAGCTCAGGGACAGAATTAGCTTCGAAGACAAGCAAATTAAAGACTACA
>JAGYYN010028757.1:0-11130 GCA_021441665.1 Euplotes cf. woodruffi 2 WChen-2021 | reverse complement strand
GCGTCAGCGGGTCGGCTTACTTTTCGAATTCTTTTTCGCGTTCTTCGTCGTATTCCTTCACGATCGACGTGATAATATTGTCGAGATCGTTCTAAATATAAAGTCATATAGAATTTACTTTATTATTAGTGAAATTAATTTTCTCGTTATCAATTAGCTCTTGTGTCCGCTTTTGTTCATTTTCTTCACATTTATGTTGTTCCTGAAAGCTCGTATGTTGCTTATTATTCGAACTCATCGTTGTCCTAAATGCCAGTTTCAAAGTTAGGTAAGGATGCAATTTACTCGATGTGTTGTTTGAACTTCTTGACAGCTTCAAAGAAGACAGCTGAGCTTGCACCCAAATCTGAGTCTAAAAGTAACTGATCAAAAGTACCGACAACACTCATTAAGCTTTCTAGCTGTTTGTTCCGATCTTCAATCACCTGTGGAACAAGTTATTTATGTGGAGAAAATTGAAGCTGATGCAGAAAATAATTATCATTATTTTATTTTAAAAACCAACTGGTGATGTTAAATTTATTTTACAGATTGTATGTGGAGAGGATTTTTAAATAGGTTTATGTCAATTTGTCTTTTTGTCTTATCAATTTGCTAAAAATGATTATACGTTACTATTACTTTTTCAGTATTTTCATCTCTCGCACTTTCATTAATAATTTTTATTTTACTTGAATATAGCGAGCCTTCGTCTGAAATAATCGTAAACCAGGTTAAAATATACTTACTGATAGATTTATTATGTATTTTGTCATTTTTATTTCTATTAGTTCTTGATTTTGAGGTTGTTAGTTGCTCATTACTCATCAGCAGTGACATTAAATGTTCCATATCGCTTGAGATATGGTCATCGATATCATCAACAAATTTATCTATAGCTTATCACCGCCTTTGTACCTTTTAAATAATGCGGAGCTTTATGCATTTCTGGATTTGTGTCACACTCTACAGTTTTATAAAGTTCTCGAAGAATGTTCATTGCATTGACTCGTTTTCTAAAACAATAGCACCTTTTCTTACTTGGACTTATTTCGGCTGAAAATCAGCTAAACTCTTGTTATCTTTATTTAACGATAAATTTCGTCGAAAGTTATTTGCCGTTCTGATCATAATTTTAGAATGATCATCGTCAACAAGATCCACTATAGATCCAAAGGACTTATTTAGTACTGTCAATCGCAAAATTCCTTTCGTGTCGTTTTCGCTTTACGTTTTCAGACAGAGGAGGTTTAAGAATAGACTCAAGCCTGTCTTTATTCGTCCTGCTGTCTTCTTCCTTTCGCTTTGATGATTGAGATAGGGAGTATTTTGAAGCATCTTTTTCTAATTTTTCATCAAAATTATCATCAGTCCTTCCTTCCTAATAAATGTAAAATCCTGACTTACAACGCTGAGTGCAGACTGCCGCTCTTTTTCAAGTGCTTTTACAAAAATTGAATTGCTGAAAGGTAAATTTTCCACTGAACGAATCATCTCTGATGAAGGCACCCGAACCTTGCTGGCGATTATTTTATTCGAGAACTCAAGCGATGATGAGCAAGGCCTGCTTTTGAATTTTTGAAATCCTTTACTGAAGTTTATAAATTCGGCTCCCTAAGTCATGTGCTTTCCTCGTATTTTCAATTTCTCGAAATATTCAAATCACTGTAGATTTATATCAATTATTATTTTTTGATTTTTTAATTATGAATTATTTTTAATTAATTTGATTATTTAGCTCTTTGTTACTGAAGGTTAAATTTGCATCGAAATATCGATTAAAGCTAATTTTGTATTTATAATAAATAAAACCAAAATATTGAGAATTGAAAATACCTGATTACAGACTTAGGTCTTTCAATCTTTCGTGATATTTTAAATCCACCTAAACGACGGTTAACTTGGTCTTACTTTGATCTTTGAAATGCACTGGAGTTATCGAGTTTTTGCCGAGCCTGCTAACTACAATTATTATGTGCATTAGCTACCTTTGTATTTTGACTTGGGGACTTGAGTATCGATAAAGTCAAACATTTCTTTTTCTGATTTCTCAGTCGCCAAAAGATCATTCCTTCTTAGCCCTTGCTTTGTTATTTGGTATGATGCTCGTTTCTTGCTATATTTTTAAATTAGTCTGCAAAATAATATTTCTTTACGAATGCTTGAATTTATGAAGAACAGTCTTGCGTTCTGGATTTTTTGATGAAACAAAGATATCGTTTCCAGATTTAACTGCAGCATGAGACTTTTTATTCTTCTTTCGTTTGATTTTAAATTCATTATCATGAGGGAGAGGAATATGTTCAAAGTCGACCTAAATCTAAATAAAGCCTTTTGCATCTTGTTTAACATTACCTTTTGGCAGTTAGCTCCTTTGAGGTTGAGGTAATGTTTTCGATATCTCCTGCTTTCAAACGTATGAAATCCAGTGCTCATAGCAAACTGCTTGCTGGACACGTTGATCTGAATAAATTTAGCAATACTATTTACAGGCTCTAAATCTCCATCCGTGCTGTTGATGACCTCTAAGTCATTATTTACTCTAAGCTTATGACTCGGCTCTTCATTTTTTGTCTTTGCTGTTTCGTTTATACTTTTGCTAAATTTACATAATACAATCGACTCGGAGAACGAACTTAAAATAAACTGCTTTGGTATTTCATTTAGTAAGATTCATAATTAATCAAATGAAGGAAAACTAGAAAACATCGGGCTTAAAGAGATATTGATCACTCTTACGATCGAGGAATTTCTTCTTCCATTTTCTTTAATATTTATATTACCAATACTAATGATTTTATTCAGTAAATCTAAATTGAGTAAAAATTAGCAGATTTGAATACTTTAAAATATTTTGATTTATTTAAAAATTATAACTTATTCTTTGCAAGTTTATATATAATCTTGATTTAAATATTTAAAAAAAATCAATTATGATTTAATTATAAATAAATTTATATTATATTAAAAAAATATTATATTTATTATAAAAACACAGTAAAAAATTCATTAAGATTTAAAATCTTTCATTGATTTAGAGTGAATCAAAAAGAAAACTGATGATAAAAGAACCAGAATTTGAATATCGAAATCCAAATACCTTTCAATCTTCAATTTAAATGCATCGATTGATCAGCCGAATTTAAAATAGTAATAATTAATCAAAATGGGGCGAGACTATAAAGTTTTCAAAAGACTGCACACAAGCATTCGTGAAACCAGCCGCAAGCAGGTACTCGAATCCTTCAATTTCCTGTGCTTTGACCATCCCCTCGACTCCAAAGACTAATTATTTAGAAACCGACGAATAAAGACCACCGGCGGTCATTTTTGAGAAAGTACACCGACTGCATTATGGAAAATGAAGACTTGGAGATCGGCACTGGACAACCGATGCAAAGTAACTCCAAATCATCATAAATAGACGATGCCAAGCGTAAAGCCAAAAATGCAGTCAATAAGATTTTTAAAAGAATCAGGAATAAAATTAGTACGCCCTGCGTAATCTTTTATTAGCGAACAACAGCGACTTGGTTGATAAGCTCCATGAACTCAACGCCAATTCTATTTCTTATTGACAAGAAAAAATCGCAAGGCATTATAAGTAAATTTTACTGTAAAACAGAGCTAATCTGTAAACAGGAGAAATCCTTCGGAAATGGATCAGTTTTACGAGTCGAATCAACAAGCCGCGTCGAAGTATGATAAAGGGAAAGAATGGAGAAATAAAAGCAAATCTGGCCTTAAACCTCTAGCATTTAACGAGAACGAAGCTGCGTCTGTTGCTTCAAAGCGCGAGAAGTCAGAAAAGACCAAAAAAACATAAAACTCAAAGCGTCCTTTGAGTACCTTCCTCTTACTGATAAAAATAAGTTCAAGAGACGCATCAGCATCGGGGAGATGTTTGCTTGAAGCAAAGAGGAATTCCTCAAACAAAAGCGGCAAGAAGAAAAAATGAAGCGAGATGAATTTGAAGCGACTCAAAAGGATAAAATAAAATAATGCATTTATGCGGAAATACAAGTAACTCAAAGTTTTAGTTTTATTAGAAAACTCATGAAATCCAGCAACCAGTCATCCAAAGTTGGTATTTCGAACTTTTAATAATCTTTAGAATTCGATGAAAAAGAGTGGATAACCCATGCGAATAAAATCAAAGGAACTAAAGAGTAAATATATTATATAAAACTTTAGATACAAAGATCTGATACTTTATTACTACGAAGAACTCAAAAATGTCGAGAAGAAGGAATACGATCAAATATACATCAAGTCAGTTAATAAGTTTTTAAGCAAAACTCAGCAAAAGCAAAATGATCGTCTTAATATCAGTATCAGCGACATTTGTAAACAATAATTTAGTTTGACCTGAATTTAGGTAAAAATAACCCAAAAGCTTATATGGACTATAAACGGAGAAATATGCGGATTATAAAAGACTACATTGAAGAGCTTGAATTCCAGACTAAAATCATATCGATGAAAGATACACAAAACAAGCGTCTTTCCTCTAACCCCAGAACGTACTGCGCATTGCTAATAATTTAGAGAAAAAATTCCAAGGAGAAGATTCCATAATAAAAGTGTGGAGATACCTTCAGAATACATAGTCCAAAGTGACTTTGAGAAGGAGATGAAAAAGAACCCAACGCACACTTCTGAAGGAAACAACACTCCGACGAGTAACAAAAGTTTGTACCACAATTTATTTCGGTCTCAAGTTTCCTCGAATTCACTTGAGTCTGTATTCTTGGATAGCTACATACGGAAAAATCCAACTTCAAAAGCGCAGGAGACCGTCAAGAAAAATAGCATGATTGTCGAGTCAATCGGATTCAAGAAGTAAAAAATAAAAATGATTTATTATAGAAATATCCGAAGCAGGAAAAGCACGCTTGGGTCTCACTTAGACTCAAAGGAGTTCTCGATAAATGAACAAAACAACAAAATTGAAGAGTAAGCTTAGACTTGGATTCATCAAATAGAAATCGAGCTGAAGAAGACTCAATTAAGCAGTCTCACAGTAAGAAAGATGATTTGACAGCCTGTTTGTAGAATAAACTTCCAGTCAACCAAAGCTCTTTACTAATTCCGAGGAATATTAGCACAGCTGCGAATTCATTAGACAAGCCTTGAAGTAATTATTCTTTCCAGCAAGAGTAACTTATTTGTACAGAAAAATAGCGACTCAAATAAAAACACCATGAAGACAATTATTTTGCTAAAGCCGACGACAGAGTTCTTCAAAACAAGACCAATGACGAATAATGAGACCCGGGTATTATACACTCCAAGCGAGACTAAAAATACTCGGTTTAAACCCCGTGCAAGTAAATTTGGAGGTTAGCCAAAACTGCGATTACCACTATAGTGAGGACTTGCTCATCAAGTTTACGAAGACGGCCTGAAACAACCGCCAAGCAGTCAGAATGCACTGAGACCAGAAGAGAAGGAAGATATAATCGGGAGTTTAAAGCTAAAACTCCTCATTTTTCTCAAAAATTTAAAAAAATCAAAGAGCATAGTAATTTCTATAAACTTCAGCATAGCCTTATAAAATCTTATAATTGCTTGTATTTTTAAAATTGTAATTTTTGATAAACCAAAAATTTAAAAATTGTGGTGATAGGAAATTGAAAGGAAATAAACTAAGAATTCAGAGACTTGTCAATTTAAAGACTTCAAGCCTGCGAAGGATGTCAGCAGAAAGCAAGGTGAGATTTACAAGCGCCTTTGGATCGGTATAATTTAGCTTAGAGAAACTTAATTCAATCGCGAAGCAATGAAAAAATATAAGTCAAGATAAGTGACAAGATTATATAAAACTATTAAACTTCGCACTTGAACTGGAACACTTATCAGCAGATGCAAATGATAAGTTCCTGCAGATTATGGAGGAAGGCAAGATTTTAGGTTTGCTTAGGCTATCTCATCATTACTCACATTATAGGAGCCTTTTGAAGTGTTTCAACTTTAAAACAACATTTTGGGTATAAAATCCAAAACGAAGAGGATATTAAGGCTCAAGAAGCAGAAGCGATTAGAGATTACCACGATGGACTTAAGACTGCTGGTTTTATACCGAGAATAAGGAAAACTTCAATCATGAAAGCAGTATAAATATTTGTATTATCAATTACTCAGTAATATGTATTTTAAGTTTCAATTATTTGGGTTGAATTATATCAAGAAAATAAATGAATAATAAATTGTAAAAATAAATAATAAAAATGTCAAAACTTGTGTTTGAAGTAAAAACGGCAAGACTTTTTAGAGATACAGAAACTTTTGGAAAGATGGATCCCTATGTTACTTTGACTTGAGGGACGGATAAGAAGAAAACGAAGACTCATAATAATGGAGGTAAAAATCCAAGTTGGAACCAAACATTAACAATTAAGGCTCTTGATGAAACTGTTACTGTGTCAGTTTATGATGAAGATGTTGGAACTGATGATTTAGTTGGTATTGGAACAGTTGATGTAAAAACTATCCTTTCATATGGTGGTCAAAATGATTGGATTAAACTTTATTACAAAGGAAAAGAGGCAGGAGAGGTATACTGTGAAATTTCAGTGGCTTCTGATACGAAAGTAGCATTTGCAACTTCATATGCTCCAGCAACACCATCATTTGCAACATCATATGCGCCATCCTACGCTCCAGCAACTCCAACTTACGCTCCATCAGCACCAGCATACGCTCCAGCATATGCGCCATCCTACGCTCCAGCAACTCCAACTTACGCTCCATCAACACCAGCCTACGCTCCATCATATGCTCCAACTTACGCTCCATCAGCACCAACTTACGCTCCATCAGCACCAGCATACGCTCCATCAGCTCCAGCCTACTCTGGATATTCAGCAGCTCCATCATACTACCCATCTCCAGCCCCAGCTGCAACATACAGCGCAGCTCCCCCCGGTTTCTACGAGTCAGCACCTGGCGTGTACAGTCCACTTCCAGCAGCCTCGCCTTCATACCCAAGCGCTCCAGCTTCATACTATCCATCGTATCCAGGTTACCATTAATTATTCATAAATTTTGGTCGATCGGCTATTCGGGTCGGATTGAAGATTTGTATTTTTATTATCGGCTACTTTGTCCAAGCCCACTTTACTTTATCTTTGATTTCCATTCTCGCAGATGTCAAAATAATAAGACACCTTGGTATAATAAATGCCAGCAGCTGAGAACAAGTTTGGTTTGTCGTTAATGTTTCAATATTCATTTGCATTTAAATTCTTAGTTGATATGAAATTTATTTATTTTATTCAAAATTAAAATGGAGAAATTCAGCAATACGACTATTCATAATAACACAACTCATGAGTCTTTGCAGTAAGCTATTTTACTAAATCTGGTGGTAGCTCTGATACTCAAAGGAAAAAGCAAAAAACTAGTGAATTACGGGGTAATAAACCACCTGTAAATTTATTAAATAAAAGTGCAGGCAGCGAAATGGCTGCTTCACTTCAACATGTAAGTAGCTTTCACTTAGCTACAATAATAAATCTTATAAATCTAGCCGGCGCTGTTGAAGTACTCGACTTCACTAAAGCGAAAAGACTTGAAAATAAGAGTTTAAAAAACAAAATATGTCGAATAAAACAAAGACAAAGGGTAAGTTTCTTTATTAAAACTATGATATTTTTCCTTTTTTTATTATGAACAAGCTAAATTCACACAAAATTTAGGCATAGTCAGCTACAGCACTCAAGATCAGTAAATGGTTACATGTGACTCCTACTCATCTGCTTTTAGGCACAGAGTATCTGCAATTGTAGATAATAGCTATCGAAACCGTAAGAAATAAATTAATTAAAAATCTTTTACGATTTCGGTAAACACAGTGAAGCTGAAATGAACCTTATAGCTATAGAGTCCTTGCTTTACGACTCACAAAATATTTTATATTTTTAATAGTATTTTAGTCATAATCGAGAAATTATTATTGTGAGGTTACTAAAGCTTAATAAATTTTGGCTTAAGGTCCTACTTGATTAGATATAGGTCGCAATATATTTTTAATTCATGCTGATAAGGCATTCGTATCCAAAATGATGCTAAATATCAGCAAAAATTATGCTTGTTGGATAAATTAACTTTATATAGAAGCTAATGACACAGAAGTAAAAATTACTGATAACTCAATCGATAAAAATCAGGTATAGGCTATATTAAATTTACTTTAAAGGTTTTATTTTAGCCATTTTTAATTATATTTATTACAGGCTGATTGTGAAATGTCAGCCAAAACTAGCCAACTATTCAATCTGAGGAAGATCACGAGTACCGTACATAAAGAACTTGATGATTACATCGCATGAGTAAATGAAAAAGATCCTCTATTCGGGATTATGGGTGTGTTGTACTCACCGAACAGGAAGTTTTCTCCAAAATCCAAATGGAAACAAATCTCAAAAATTATTGTTGATCCGACAATGCATAAATAAGCTAAAATGGGGGTACTTTCTCACAATTATTTGTTTAGCATCAAACAAATCAAGAAGTTTAAAGATGAAGAGGAATACTACAAATATGTATTTAAATGATTTACTTTTGGAATGAATATCAGAGAAATGGGTGACCTTAACTCTATCAAGCACAATTTCAAAATGATGTTCGGTAACTTTTAATACTCTAAACTATAGCTCCTAATGGTAATAGAAGGCGCAATGCTCAAAGTGGAGCTACAAAAGAAGCGCAAAAGTCTGCAGCTCACTCGGAGATGCACAGTCAATATAAAGAAGCTCAAGGGTCTCAGCCAAATAATAGTAATATATCATCAAGCTCTCTACAATCACTAGAAAGAAAAGATGAGGTAATATCGACTATAAAAATTGTGCGTTACATGATTAAAACAATCACATATTAAAGAATCGATTTTACTATAGGTGTACAATATTGAGCCTCATGATAGTTATTTCGATGAAGATCAGGAAGACTATAAGCAGACAAACCACAGTAATTTAATTACTAAAATCACAGAGAACAAGCGGGGATCTCACCATAAGAAGCATCTACATACAATCCATGGATCATATATCAACAATTTGCAGATCGAAAAAGACCATTACCTGACACCATACCGCAATTATCAAAGCCAAAGCAGATACTCAAAGTAGGTGCATAATTCTAAGCGATTTAGTCAGCCTCAAAAGCTTGAAAATTACATGACGATTAGCAAGTCTTACTGTTCACAAGAATCTCTAAATGTCAACAAGGCTATTTCTAAAGGGAGAAATAAGAAAACCAAACATATAAAAGTTCATAGCATTCGAGAGCCGTTAAATCGACTGTTTCATAGGCTAGACCTTACTAAGACTGAACGTGATATTGATAGCTCAACTCAAACTAATTTAGACGATGAAAAGAAGGTAAACCGAAGCTTATGACATTTGAAGAAGCTTATATTTATCGATAATTTTTACTTGTTTTTATAGATCAATCAAATCATTACTCACAGTAAAACTCGAAGCAGAACATTAAGCGAGTTCGACTTCGAATCAATAAAAAAGAAAATAAAAGCGCTTGCTGACACACAAAAATAGCATTGAAGTAAAGTACTGAGGAGCTGCATTAAGCAGGCAAGATAACTATAGTACAATTGACGAAACTATAAGCAGTAAGGCTCAAAAATCGCTAATTTTACAGATTGAAAAGCAAGAAGATCTTGAAATTTATTTTACAACTCGAGCGGGCATACAATATCTAACACATGTAACCAATCTCGGCTGAAAGACATTTACTCAAAGAACACCCCGTACCTATCATACTTACTGTAACGTCTACTGCTAATCGCACTATTACCACTGGGTCATGGCCATCAGGCTATAAATCTGCATTGCTGCTTTTGAACCAGTATTTTAGTACGATTATTAAATTATTTACTGCTGGTTTGCAATAAACGGCTGATTCAAGGATATGCCCAATGTCGGATTTGGAATCTCTGTGGAAGGAAAGAGGGGAAATTTTTAATATTGCCAGTTTTAATTATCTTTGTATTTTTAGATGGTTATATTGTGATAGATTAGTTTCAATTTTTGTTATGTAGAGTTGATAAAAATTTATAAAATGGAGGAGTTGAAGGAAGATTTAGCATATATTAAACTTTGTTGTCGATGGATTTAAAATTTTCGAAATGCTGAGCTTTAGCAAGTGTTGAGATATATTCACCTCAATCTTGTCATTTTCGTTGTGAATCAATCAAACCAGAAATACATTTTTGATGTCATACATTAGTTCTGCAACAAACAAGCTTAATAGTACTGCCCTTCGAAATAGCTTTATTTCAAACTATGCATATTTTCTTATGAACTGATGTGTTTTCCTTTGCTTTCTTATTTAAAGTTTTAATAGTTTTTACATTTGTATTTTGATTCATATTTGGAACAGAAGGAATGCCATTATCTGATTTTTCAGAGCTTGCATTTCCCCCGATTCCAATCCTAAAATTCCCAATTCAAATGCCCCTAAAGCCATTTTTCGATTCGAAGCGTATCTGTATTGCATTCGAATTTCGAGAGTCATACTCTGCCGGTTGAGATTGTGGTTGTGATTGTGATTGTTTTTGACGACATACTTCTCTAGATTGATTAACTTTATCCATCTGAACACTATTTTCACCATGCTGAGCTTGCTCTTCATTATCTTTATCATTTTCTTTATCCTCATCGTCTTTTTTGCGTAGAAAAGAAGGCGTTGTTCAGCAATTCAATCAAGTAAAGGAAATTATTCATACAAAGCAGCCGAAAAACACAGAAATGACTTTTATTCTTACAAGAGAGAAGTAGCATATCAGGGGGACGAACAGGATATATGAAATAATCCTAAAAGCGTCGTCTTTTAGGAAGAATCCGAATAAGATAATATAAGTCAGCAAAATAATGACTTTTGCAGGATAGACTATCCACCAAAAGGTCTCGTGGAACTCGGATAAAGACCTCGACAGCGGCTCCATGCAGCTGTAGCTGATGAATATTCAGTTGCAGCAGAACAAGTTCATATAGCATTTGTCTCTGGTCTCTAGCGGCATATCGCAGCATATCAAATTTTTATCTAAATCGTAGTATTTGACGTCAGTTATGTGTCAGAAAATAATGTAGGGCAATAATGCAAGAGTCACTAAGTAAGCAAAAGGAAAAG
>JAGYYN010028455.1:0-11228 GCA_021441665.1 Euplotes cf. woodruffi 2 WChen-2021 | reverse complement strand
CAATAAAATTGCCCAAATTCCCAAAATCGAATTAAACACCGAATCAAGCCTGCATTTTATCATTTTTGATTTATCACTGCAGACGTTAAAAATTTCATTTCGCAGTCGAAACACATTCTTTTGTCGGTTGAACCACAAGATTGGCTGTTATTGAGATAGGAGGCAGCAGCCTCCTATATCGATAGTAATATTGCCCATGTTGCTGTTCAATACACCGCAACTGCTGACTGTCGAATTGAAATAGCTTTGTAATGCGAGACTAACCGGCGACTTATTTAAATTCAAATTGATATAAATTATTTTACACAAAAATGAATAACTACCATATCTATGAAGAGATCGGCCACGGCAAGTACTCTGTTGTTTATAAGGTAAGCTAGCTGCTGCATTTTAACAGGTGGAGCTCACTCCACTCAATCCAGGCATTTTTGTATTGTTAACAGCTGCGGTGCTGCTTTATATATTTGCACTGCATTCTAAATGCGGGCAATTTAAACTAGATCGAGTTATATCCTTTGCTGAATAATTTCATTATCGTTTGAATGTTTATAGGGCAAAAAGAAAAAGAGCATTCAGTATGTAGCTGTCAAATCAGTCGAGAAGACCAGGCGGAAATAAGGTATTGAACGAAGCAAGAATTTTAAAGTCGCTTGAACACCCGAACATACTGAAGTTTCATAACTATTATGAAACGAGAAACCACCTCTGGATCATCTTTGAATTCTGCCCCGGCGGTGATGTTCTCAGTATGCTTAATGAAGACAAAAAACTTCCAGAGACCTGAGTCAAAGTATTCGCGCTCGAAATCATTAGGGGTCTCAGCTACCTGCATTCAAACGGCATTATTTACGGAGAGCTCAAGCCATCGACGATTTTGATTAATGAATACAGCAACTTAAAGCTCGCTGATTTTGGAAGAGCCAGAAAGATTTCAGATTACATGAACCCCGGACAGGAAAACTACGCGAAAAATAAAAGCGGTTCGCCATATTACATGGCGCCTGAATTGTTCCAAGATGACGGGGTTTATAGCTTTTCATCAGACTTATGGTCTCTTGGATGTCTGCTGTTTGAATTTTTAACAGGGAAAGTCCCATTCAACTCTAATTCGCTTAATAAGCTGATGAGAATGATCCAGGACGACGCGCCGCCTTTAAATATGCTAAATATCAGTAAAGAACTATATAATATTATTTCCTTATGTCTTGAAAAAGATCCATCAAAACGGATTACGTGGGAGGAGCTGCTAAGTAACCCTTACTGGGGATTTGAAGGCAAAGAGCTGTTTGATGCTCTTATCCTTCCTTCGGAGCCTCAATTTGAAGAGTACTTAGCCAAATACGGCAAAAAGAAAAAGGTCTTTGAAGTGGAGAAGAAGCCAGAGCCGAAAAGGTATTGAACCCTCGTTTGATTTAATTTAGAGAGACCGAGCAAGATCGACTGCTGAATGAAAAAGCAGCAATATTAGCAAAACAACTTGCTATAAACCCTTCATCAAAAATCGACGTCTTAAGGCTCTCATATAACGTCAAGAAGAACATTGAAAATACGAACTATGAGGAAATCGAAATCAAAGGAGATGACGTGCAAATGAACAACCACAATATTGAGCTAGATTTTGCTGAAGAGGTTGAAGAGTCAGAAGAACCTTCTCAAATCGATGAATATCTTACGCCTGTTGAGAGACAAGCCAACGATCCAATTATCAAGATTGCAACGAAACTCACTGAAGCTAATATCGAGAAACCAATGGTAAGTCTTGAATGTTTAAAATTTAATTATAGAAATTGTTCGATCGGGTTGACACCAATACGACAGAAACTAAAATACCTATTGAAGTTGATGAGTTTTCTTCTGATTTGGACGACAAGGTAAAGAAAAATTTAATACAAATGGAGAAAAGAGAATTCAAACATCTTTCAAATATCAATACTACCATTAAACAAAAGAAACTAATTTCTGCACACTCAGATGTTGAAGCTCAGAATATTGATTATAAGTTTTTCAATACAGAACCAGAGAATAGTGATGAAAAGGAACTGATCAAGCCTTCATTAAATAAAATCAATTCAAATCCACCAATCACAAAGAAGGTAGATACCTTCGTTGTGAATGCATTCAAAAATTCTGATAAAAAGCAGCCGATCGTTCCATCAGGAGGAGCCATTGCGAATAAATACTTGCAAATTACAAAGTCAAAGTCAATGAAAGAGCCTCAGAATCAAGCAGCGAAGGAGACAGCGAAATCCCCAAATGTAATCAAGTTCTATCCGCCTCATTCTATTCCTCCGGATTCAGGTATAAATAGCCTATAACGTATTATAGTTTCACCTCCTGGTAAAAGAGACAAAGCGCAGGTTAAAGAAAACCCAACAGTAACTCAAATGAGAGTCAAGCAGTCTTCAGTGCCGCAAAAGAAGACCGCTCCAAAACCACTGGAGCAGCTAATGATTCACCACTCTGACACAACAGTAAAGCCAATCATCGGGAATAAGGAAATCGAGAAGATCCAAGAGCCTGTGTTTAAAGAGTCCTATCTGACGTTCACTCCTTGGTCAGCAGAGGAGTTCGAGCAGAAGATCGAATCTCAAGATATTGAGAACTACCTGACTGAAATTTACCAGTGTATAGTGAACAATACAAACTTGACAGAAAAAGTGCATGCTCTTTCTTACTTCGAATCGATCATCACGAACAGCAGTGTTTCGAATAGACTTATCAACTCAGCATTTTTGACTTTATTCGTGCATTTCCTCGAGAAATCAAACCGTTCGCATATGGTGAAGATCAGAATATGCTCGATTATCGGACTTTTAATTCGACACGCAACTGTTATCGAGAATGAAGTCGCTGAAAGCGGCATTTGTAAAATCCTCTGTCAGACTCTTGAAGACAGCAAAGAAAATGTTAAGCGGAAAGCAATTGCTGCTCTTGGAGAGTACTTGTTCTATGCTGCAACTCAACTTGATGACGACCAAGCCTCGAATGTCTGGAAGATTCCTGAAGAAGCTGTCACCTCAATACTGAAGTGCATGCGACCGTATGAAGATGAGATCGTTAAGTTCTATGCTTGCAAGACAATTGAAAATATTACAGCGCAAAGTATGTCAGCAGGACATTTATTCGCTACGACTGCAACTTGAAAATGACTACTTGATGCATTTTTGAACTCAAATAAAGAATCGTATATTATCACAGCTGCTGTTGCTTTATCGCATATCTGCAAGCTTAATCCTCTGCTGTTCAATTATGTAATCGAATACATCCCTCTTGAAGATATTTGAAGAGTGCTGACTGAAAGTCAAAGCAGAATCCAGCAAGCATTTATTACAATGATCAACATCGCATTGCTGCACAAAAACGATTCTTTATTTAAAATGGTGAATGAAAACTACGACAGTCTTTCTAAAGCTGTGATAAGTCTTCTTGAAAACCAAAGCTTAGTTATTAGAGGAAAATCAATCTTAACAGCAGTGCTGCTTCTCAGACACTTTCCGCTGCAATGGTTCACGATATTCATCAGCGACAAGAAATTCATTACGCTTCTAGATCGATTAGCAAAAGACAACTATAAGTATGTGCAGTACGGCCTCCTGCATTTTCTTGACCAAATCGAACAGACGATGCCGATTATTTTTAGCGTGATCGAAGAAGACCTCGAAATCGCTATTAACATGGGGAACACTTGCGACCTCGAAATCGATGTAATCGTCGAGCAAATCATGGAGAGAAGAATGGACTTCAAAAACCTGAAAGGCCACATGACACTCACGTCTTTAATCCTTGTCGCTACCTCCAGCCACCTGATGAAATCTCGGATAGTCAATGAGAACTTCTTAGAGTCCGTCTCGCATATGCTGAATATTTCAGAGTCAACACTGTTTCTCGGAGCTGATGAGTTTATAAATGCAGTTTTGGCTATTATTGAGAGCATTTCAGGCAATCAAAAGACACTGTTTAACTACTGCATTCCTGTGCTACAGACTGTAATTCCAGTCTTGATGAACAAGCTCAGGTCTGACAGTAACGACGTCAAGTTCTTGTCTCTCAAAATCTTCACTGACATAACAATACAGTACATCAACAATGACAGTATATTTGATATAAGCAAGCTTGAAGCACAGATCGAAGACCCGGCATTAATCAACAGAATCGAAGGCAACTGAAAACGGTCAACAGAGCTGATGAGTGAGATTCTCGTCAACGGTTTGCTTCCCAACTTCAGAAGAATCCTGGACGATACAGATCCGATTCCGCTCTTCGGCCTTAAACTGCTCTCAGCATTGGCAGACAGAAGCTGTGAGTTTATTAACATGATCGAGAAGAACGGAATGTTCCCAGTTATAGCTGAGTTTTATTGAATGGGGCATAAAAGACTGAACCGACATACTATAAAAATCATCAAGTGATTTATTGAGTCTCCTGAAACATCGCTCGACAACCTTTATCATTATTTTATCATCGATAATACACTCACAATCATCGATAATATGTTAGAGCAAAACCAGGACTGGTGATTTGACTTAATGACAGAGGCGCTCTACTCAATCATCGAGAAAGTGTCTTCTTATGTCGAGCTGCAAGAAAATATCGACGCAGATATAAACTTAGAAAAAGCTATTGAAAGTCTCACTGGATCGGTGTTTTCTCTTATTGAGCTCTTAAGTCCGAATTACGAGAGTAATGTGATTGAAAAGTCATCTCAGTGACTTATTAGTATTTTAACTAAATTTGCTGATAAGCACAAAGGAGATATGTACCTCACTGAAGATCATTTTAAAACAATGATCCAAAGTCTGCAAAACAGCACGAACACCGCGATACAAACAAGGATTATCCAATCAGTATCATGGTTCCTGTCATATACAAGTAAGCAAATAAAATTTACATTATAGATTCGAACAATTTAAGCAGAAGTAGGAAGATAAACTTAATAAAAATGCTAGAGCAAGATTTCATTCTTTCACAGGACCACAACTTAATAATTGCGGCGCGGGACTTGTACAGAATTCTGCAAGCAATAATCTATTAACCTAATTCTTTGATGATTATAAATCTCAGTAAATAATTCAATTTCAGCTTTGGTCCTATTATGACTAAAAAAAGTCCAAATTTTATAATAATTTCATTTAAAATCCTGTATTTTTGAGTCTAAATATTCAAATAAAAATGAATGAAGTTTGTATTTTTAAATTAAGCATTTTTATCCTTCTGCTTTATTTACTAGTGTCATAGCGTTTATTAGCCTTCAAGAATTTACCTATAAAATTATTACCAAAAGCATACCGAGGTCATTGTGGAAGGTTAGCGACTGCTTTCTATTGTCAAGCAAGCCGATGGTGTATTTCGATTTTCCAGCGCCTCCCATCGAGTCGGATACATACCCAGATTTACCGTTGGCTTTATTAAACTTTTCTTTGTTCTTGATCTTCCAGTTCTCGTGGAAGTCCTGTTCTTTCGAAATCCTCTCATAGTACTTATTTTCGCCTAAAGCAGATGTCGATAATATCATTGAGTTTTTGGGGCCGATAACGGATTAATTTTATATCTTTATTTTTAAATTTGGGTCTGAATTTTTAATAATTTTTGAGGTTTTATAGAGCTAAAATAGGCAATGATCCAAGGGGTTTACAGCAGGTTGGATATGGATTGATTTTAGCAACTTTATAGGAATAATTTTGGTTTATATTGCATGGTTTTTAGTAGATTCACTGCTGATGATAATTTATATGTTTGAAAATTTATGGATTTTTTATTTAAAAATTAATATTTTGTTTGAAAGTATTAATTAGAGTGATTTATGCAAAATCACACCTCCTCATAATGAAAAAATAAAGGCTTAAGGGTGAAAAATTACTCTTCCTTTCCGGATTTAAGTTCTGCTTGAATCCTGATCTTGTCTGTCTCTTGGTTTTTATCATAGTTACTATTGAATATTTTGTATAAAATGCTTAATTTGTTTGCCTCAGGATTTGCTTTTGAATCTCTATACCCATCAATCAAATTTAATACATAATTTAGTGAAAATAAAATTCTATAACTAAAATTACAATCCTTACGTGTTAGACTTTTCCTCATAAATATTCAAAGGAAGAATAGTATTTTTCGCTTGATTTTCAAAATCAACATCTTCCCCAAAATTTAGTGAATCCAAAATATTTTTACTGATTGGCAAAATAGGTTTTGCTTGGACCTTTGCTGAAATATTCGAAACTGACTGTTTTCCATTGCTAATCTTATGATCTCTTTTGTGTTGATTCGAGAAGATGCGTAGTTCTACTTCTTCAGAAAGCACGTTAGACTCTGACTCTAAATCTTCATTTAAAGTGTCTTGGGCATAAGCTTGTTGATTATTCCTGATCTTCCGTTTATTCGTCATAAAAGACGAATTGTGCCTGCTCAGGTCCTCAGCTTTGTAAGACTCTTCATTAATTGCAGATTTGTTATTTTAATCTATTCACTGACTGAATATAAGGCGCTTTTGAGTTGAAGTTCTGTACATTAGTACTCATAAAACTGACTCGAGTTTTAATAAATCATAACACAATAAAATATAAGAATACTGAAGAAAATTATACAGGCTTTTGAGAGTTGTATCTTTCATTAACACTCCGCTGGTGTTTATTTAATGCGCTTTTATTTTGATAGTTGAGTACTGTGCTTCTTTGCTATATTCCTCTTTAACTCTTCTTTTACTTGTGCTTTACTAAATTTTATATGAACCTCTTCAACTCACATAATCGAGTGTTGTTCAGTCGGACTGCTGTCATAATTCGAGAAGTTTTTATTTGCATGAATCGTGGTGGCATTTACTTTCGCATTTAAATCAAAATCTAAAAACTCAAATCTTTCGATCCCCAAATAGAACCAGTTCGTTATCCCCATATATTAAGCGTAAATCGTAATCGTATTTACATCGATGAAATAAAAGGTCTATCAAAGCGTACTTTTATAGATGCTAAATTTAGAGTTGACGTCGATGGAAGCACCTCTGGGGTTATTGAGCTTGTACTTAAGCTTGTGGTTGATCCTGGCATCAATCCTAAACCCATGATGATCTCCCTTCCTACCGATTGTCCTCGTCATTACTAATAACGCTTTCATCATTCAAAGTCAGCATTCTATTATTAATCTGCGTGGTGGCTTTGATCTCGGGCAAATCGCAGTTTTTGCAGTCTAAATCTAGCCCGATTTCGAGATGATGTAATCGCAATTACCGATGCTGGAATGGCGGTTGAAGCGGAAGTGCCTTGGGTTGCGCTTGAGGATCTTGTACTTATTTGTAGTCGTAGGCCAGGGCTATCATTTTGGTTTTGAGAGGGATTTCATTCATCCCGAAATTTGGGTTCTTTGTCTGCTTTAAATCTAAATACGGGATTGGTTATATGGGGGATGAAGAGGGGGACGGGAGCTTTAAAAGCACGGTTTTTATGATTAAGGAAAAATATGAGGAAGTTTGAAATTGTGTTTTTGTAGGAATTGGAGGTTTTGGGGTTAGTTTGGATGGGAATGGTGAATTATTTGGTTTTTGTGTTAATGAACTTACGCTTTTTATTGATGATAGTTGCTGCTGTATCATTGAGTAATGAAGTGTCTTGGAATTCCAACGATCTCCTTTAGAATTGCAATGTGAGATTTAAAATAAAATTGCTTTGAAAATTTGAATAATTTTTTTAGTGTTACCGAATAGCATAAGATTGTCCTTTCCTTCTTCGAAAATGCTTCTTGATCTTTACCTTATGTACCTCCTCACTAGTTTTCTTATCTAAAGCCATGTTTCTAATTTTGCTTTATATTTTATATTTTCAATCCATTATGTTGTTCATTTTATTCTAAAAATTGAGCTTAACTTCAACTTCAAAAAAATTTACAATCACAACTTATTGCTTTTAATTTGAACATCGACGCTTTATAATATTTTTGATTGAAAGTTGTTATGGAGTTCAGTAAGCATTCTGCCTCTGAATCTATCATCCGAGGACTCTATTTATATATTTACTCAGTAATATCCAACTGTTCTTTATCGTATCAATGTCGCTTCTGAAAATAACTCAAATTACTCTCTCTTCCATCTAAAAATATCTTCAATCTGAGCCAACCAAAATCAAAACATTGAAAGTTCAGTTTTTCTTAATCAAAATCACTGCTGCGAAAGCCCTAAAACTCCATTCGATCTAGAAATTTATAATCTCCTATCAGCATCTTTAAACAACAAATCCTTCTTGCACTTTCAGTCTTGACAAATTTTAAAATCACAGTCCACCAGTGCTATTAAACTAATCCTGACCTTCAAAAATACGTGCAAAGAGGAGATGAGAGGACATCCTCAGTCAGCCAATATCAAGTATTCTGCACATACAAGTCTCTTAATATTCTCCACTGCATCGAATAAGATTTCGCTACTAATACACCATTCGTATTCTTCCTCCTGCTTCAATAGCCCCACCGTTAATTTTTATTTGCAAAGACGATATTTATGACCAATCGAAAATTCTGAATAAATTCAACCAGTAATCATTCGCTATTTCTTAGGTGAAGTACGCCATATAGTGAGAAATCGATATTTCTAAAGCGACACGCTTGCTGTCCTTTCTTGCGCTTGAATACTGACCTCTGTCGGTTGCGGAATGATTTATATTTCAGCGAAATTAGTTTTCCTTTTGGACCTCAGTAAGTTCGATACCTCATCGAACTTACTGATAATCCGATGGTGGGGTCTTTGCTGCAAACTTGATCCTCTAAAAGCGAATTCGCGCTTATTTTCACTGCGTATTCAAAAGAGGTTTTATTTTTTATTCCGGGTAAAACTCAAATCTTGATTAGAGCAGAAGCCAGCCAAAATCGGTTAAACAAGGTAAAATTTGGTCTTCACTTCGCATGCTATGTATGCTTTCGATTATTTATTAAGATAAAATAAAGCTTTTATTCACGCAATTATTAGCATTCAAAGAACAAGGCAAGAGGGACTGTGAGAACGAAGGGGCTAACAATGTGCGTAAAAAGACCCTGAGTCGATGGTCAACTTAAAAATTTTTAATAATTTGAATACTCTTAGGCAGACTGCTGATAACGATCTTTTTATTCAATTTTATTTACTCGCTTATCGAGACTCGGACTACAAACCAGAGGCCGAGTTGATGCAAAGTTATTAAACCGGAAAGAAAATTGTTTGAATTTGATAAATTGATATTTTCATGAATCAAAATCGAGACTACGACCAAATGGACGCTGACACGTGGAGCTTTTCAGACGCAAAAAACAAATTGTGTTTAATAATTGCGAAATCGACTTAAATACCAAATTGCTTCTAAGTCGTTCAGCTCGTATCGTATCCAAATTCATTTATAACGGTGGATTAGATAATATATGAAACTGGTGCGAACTTTAGTGATGTATAGAAGTGCGAAAGCCTCCTAACTTTTACAAATTTTACCTTAGACGAATGAAACAAAACTCAAACCAAGTATGATGCAATTTTATCAATATTTTACCTAAAAAACTTGTGAAAATCATTATATCTCTAAACTTTTACTGCGTTTGGTTGGTCAGGATTCAATAATTTAAATCGTTGTTGCGCTGAACCAAAATAATACTTTGTTAAGTTTTTTAATAAAGTACTGCCATCTAATTTTCTTGCTGTTCATATGATATCTCGCTAAATCACAGAGAATTGAATTTTATATCAATCTGTTGACTATCGCGTCGTTAATTTTTTAAGGTTAGAGCACCTCACCGCGTTTATTCTTCATTAAAAGTTACATATCTAAGTACGACCTTAAAAATTCTTATCAAAATCATTATCAAATTCGTGTTCGCGATTTAAAAATATTAAACACAAAGCAGTCATAGTTTTTGAGTATTTTGAGACTCGTAAAAATGGAGTTAATTTCCACATAAGCAAGCAGACATACTGCGATACTAAAATATGCGATTTGGCTGTCATTATCTGCTTTCCATCCCGCCTGCTGCTGTGAGTCCAGGTCTCATATCGTATCGTGTTTGAAGTCCTATTAGCTTATGTCCGTTTACTATAAATTTCGGCTTAATTTTGAAAGCGTAAAATCGCCATCTTGCAATAGTGTCAATATCTAGTGAAAGAGGTAAAAAGCTATATTGCAGTATTTAAATCTGAAAAATAAGCAAACAGCAGGATGCAGCGAGTAATTCACACACTGGCTTATTGCGTACTCTCGATATCATGCGTTTTCAGTTAAATTTTAGAGATTAGTGAATTGATAAAAATGGATCCTGCTTATAGTCAGTCACGCTCCTTCTAAAATCACTGCTTCTAAATTTTCCATCTGTCTACAGGCGACCAAATCGCAATAATACTCATATCTCGTGTGATTGAGCTCAGAGCGCTGCGTTGAGAAGGTTTTGACACGGAGTCTTTGTGGGATACAGTATTGCTAATTTTCCGTAATGCGAGATTTAGTGTCGTTTTCGAATTCTTCAAATTTATGTCATTAAGCTTAAATACTCAACTTAGTACCACTGTCAGTCATACACTCAAGATTCCTATCTCCGCATTCTTGACGAAATTGATAACACAGAGAGCAATAAGCATGATTTAAGCTTATACAGTACATTGAGAAAAGGCATACAAAGTGATCGGATATGAGAAAACTTGAAAATTTATCTCCGTATCGCACCTGTTAACTCATTTTTCATAAGATCTCCATATTCTATCGTATTTCTTGCTGATACCGAAACTTATGAAGGAAAGAAATGCCATTTAGTTATTATATAGAGTATGAGGCCAAGAGGAGGCGGTGATGTTGAATTATGACAGTCGAATTAAAATGGTACAGGTGATCTTTCGTCTTATCGCAACAATCTGCGACTATAGTTGCACCCTTGTTGTGCAATCACTTTAATACGCTTCACTTCACTATGTAATTGAAATACAAACATGGCAAAGAGACTTATGCAGATCATAAATGCAATGATGATACAATAAATATTTGCAATTTGTGGTCTAGTCCAATTAGATTTTTTAAAAATTTATTTCGCAATTTTGGTACGATTGGAGAAAATGCATGAGGCTTTGTTTTATTGATCTTACTGCGATTGATATCCAGCTTACTTCATCAATTTAACGAGTGAAGTACGCCTCACAAAAGACTCGATATACTTGATGAAAAAGGCAAGGATAAATAAGCGTATGTTAAATGACGATTTGAGTCAAAGGAAATCTCGATCGATGGATTTTTACCGCTTCGCAGCCG
>JAGYYN010028429.1:0-13914 GCA_021441665.1 Euplotes cf. woodruffi 2 WChen-2021 | reverse complement strand
GTGAGTGATGGTTGAGGTAGTGTGGAGTTGCGTTTCTTGCCAATACACAACAAGCAGGAAAACTATAAACTCTTGCTGGTTTTGATTCGATTTTGAATTTAATTCTGAATAGGCATCAAAATTCAGGCCAAGTAGAATCAGCAAGAGGATCATGTGAGATAGGAATATTTACAATAATAATTAATTCTCCATTTTGGTTTTGGATTTACCCTCAAAACCTTCGCTTTTATAGTTTATCACACTGGTTAGTTTGCTACTTTGACGACCAAGATGCTGAATAAAAAGTTTAATATTTTCCTTGTTAGTGATATGACCTTTGTTTTAACACGTTAATTAGTTATATATAGTACGAAGAAAGCTCACATAAACCACTTCATATCTGGAAACCCAAATAAATAGCATGAGATTGCAACTTGATCCAAACAGGTATTGACTCGTTTTCTAATTAAAATACTAAAGGTTCTCGAAAACTAAGTTGCGAGGTCGAAAGTAAATTTGACTTCAGCACATCATTTCAGAATGTTTCATTTAATATCCATCCCTCAGAACTGACGAGAAAGAAATCTGAAGCAGACCTGTCTAGAGAAAACTCGAATAATGAAATACCTCATTTGAAGCCAAGTCCTAGCTTCTTTTCAGATTCTTGAAAGTACCGTTCGCCGATCCTCACAGAGACTCAAACAAACTTGATTAATTCGAGAGGAGAAAGCACGAATTTATTTCAGATTAAAAGTAAATTTAATTCGAGATACAAAGCTTATTACGAGATTTAATACTCTTAAAATAAAATCCATTCTGTGCTGCTGCATTTGTATATTTATAGGCCAGGGAAGTAGCACATCGAAGTTTCAGACTAATATTAGTAAAAGACGAAAAAGCGTGTTTCACTACAAGTCTCCAGACCTCCGTAGAATGAATATGAGGAATATATCCATCGGTCACAGAATCAACACAAAAAAGGTTTACGATGGATTCTGTGCGACAATTACAAAAAGTAACCGTTATTTAACTGTAACTGTGTCGAACTTCAAGCTGTCTTATTACTAGCAATAGGTAAACCGGGGATTGCGATTAAAGAAGAAACAAATTCAATTACCAATCAGGAGTCGATAATGCCTCAAAGTATGAAATAACCACTTATTACTAGTCTTCCTGTATTTGCTTGCAACAACTGAAGTTAAATAGTATAGACAACCTCAGCAGCATCTGATTTAATAAAGAGCACATTGAAAAAGTCAAGAAATGGATGATCCACTGATGATCTCTCCTTGGAGACTTAGTGTTCAAGGTTCTCCTCCCTGAAGAATCTATTTCAGTCTTTGATCTCGTTGAAAGATTTAGAGACCAACTTTTATTCTCAAATGTCGATGCAGTTTGCATCACGATGATCTGAGTGTCGCCTGATCTGCAGACTATTGAGTCTGCAGAAAGTTCACATATGCTCTATGAATACAAACAGTCACAGCAAAAGATATTAAAGCACTTTGAAGTTGAGCAAAGAGTAAAAGAATTCATAGGGGATCTGAATGTCCTCACTCCTCTTAGCTCAGATAAAGTGATTAATGATATATGATGCAAATTGAACTCCAAAACCAAAGTGAACTTTAATAACACATTGAAAAAGCTTTCACTAGAGCCAGAAATCTACGTCCTTGACTTTACAGATGCTTTATGAAGGGCAAAAGCAGGGATTGCAACTAAAGACCTCATATCATTCTGTTGTCGGAATAGTCTTTCTATGAAAGTCATAAAAGGCGACTCATTGAAAGAACACTTAATCCCGATGCTTGAGAAATGTCAAAGCAGTCAGAGTTTACTCAAAGTTGAAGGGTGTTTTGATAACCAACACTTGTCTCCATTTAGCATGAGAAGCAACAGTTCGAAGTTCGAGAAGAGAGCCATCAAGCATACATTTACAAATGAGACTAACCAGTCGGAAAAGAATAATAAACGCAAGGAAACGATATTTAGAATAGCTGATGAGCTCTTCGCTAAAAATAAAACACTAATGGATATCGTTCACCCAAGAATTTACGACAAAGTTATCGACGGTAAAGAGTACCAAGTGATTTCGAATGAAGACCTGCTGAGTTGTTTTAAATAAATTTGGAGTTGAACTAGATGAAAAGGACAAAAAGTTCTTAAACGACATGCTAGTTCCCCTCTATGGCAACTATATAGATATCAAAGTCTTAGAATAAAAATCCTTCACGATCTCGGCATTCATGAAGACATTCCCAGTTCGACATCGCAGATTGACTATTCAAAGATTGGAGGGCCGACAGTCAGACTGTGTAACAAAATAATAAAGTACATGAAGGAGAACGACATCCACGACGTGTCTAAGCTGATCCAAAAAGACGAAATGGACTTGTTAAACGTCGTATCGAAGAACAAAGAACACATGGTGCAGGTTATACAGCTACCTAAGTTTCAAGACCTAATCAGGAGCAAAGACATTATTAAAAACTCAGAAGAAATCGATGACAACTTCATTGAACTTGTGCAGCTGAACTCAAATCACGATGAGTTCATCATGATTAAATAAATTTCAGAAATTAATAACCAAAGTCCAGTCACACAAGTACTTTTCATTTTTCGGGTGAGAAATGAGGACTTTTGAGTGGCAAAAATAAAGATCACAGCAAAAAGATTAACAAGCGGCACAGCCACATGGTGAGTCCTGAATTCATGTCCAGGAAGATTAGCTTTGATTCTGACAACAAAATCAAAGCTGTTGGTGATAAAGAAAACGACATCGACAAGAAGATAAAGGTACGTCTTAGCATTTGCATTAATTCGTCTATCCTCACCTGAACTTTAGTTTGCAATTGAAAGCTGGAAGTACAAGCAACTAAGAAACAAAAGGATAAAAGGACCGTATGGCGTAAGCCAATCTGCTTTATGATTTAGGGCTTCATGCCGGATATGGACTGAAACTTATAGATGATATAAACAGCGTCTCTTCAGTAAACCACTATCAGAATAATTATTTTACATATTTTTATTCGTATTCCTTTAAATGCACTTAACAAAGCTTTATGTGATCTAATTGCGACTATAGAATGATGAAACTAAATTAGAGAAAATAATCGAAGAAAATGTGCATGAGACTGGACAAGATGTACGCACTGTATTTCTGATTTGCTTATGTATTTTTTTAATTAAAAATTAAGCTAAAGCTATATACATCATTAATAATTATATCAAATTTGTAATTGAATTTAGACGATTGTAAAACCAGTAATCGTAAACTCTGAATTCTCAAGCAAATCGTCTGAAGATTCATATGATTTGAATGAAAAAGATGCAAATCACAAAAAAGAAGGAGAACGGCATATGATGAGGAAAAGATTCGGGCTTATCAAGACCTCAACTAAATATATTTAATTAAGTATTCTAATTTTTAGCTATCCTATTCTTCAAATAGACTTCATTAGAATTTTCATTTAGTAAAAACTTATAAAGCTGACCTGATTAATTTAATTCGTAGATATCAATGCCTCGAAATAAATCAATTATATTCAATTGATCTTGGTCTATAATAAAAATAAATAAAAATAAAAATGAGTCTTGCTAAAAACTACGGTAGGGTCGCTCCTCAACAACCATCTAATAAGGAGGTGAGACTCGATGGAGAAATCGTAAAAGCGACTACAATTGAAGACTGGGAGGATAGCAAGCAGTTATTCATCAGACCAAATGATATGGTGAGAGATCATTCTCCACTTGACAATGATCTGCTTGTTAAAAGATCAAAAACAGAGCAAAGTGAGCTTGCAATTCAAAGCTCTAGGAAGTCGCAGTTGGAGAAACAAAATACTCCAAATAGCAATTCAGTAAAAGCAACGTTGAAAGAGGCTGAAAAGCAAAACCAAGACTACTACATTGAGTACTGCGGGTCTGCAATAATGATTGGACAGTGAATTAGCCAATACAAAGTAAATGTATATGTTTCTTCTATCCTTGCGATAGTTGGAACTATCATATGTGTTGTTGAACAAGAACTTTATGTCGTCTATGGCAAAGATTCATATAATGGGCAAAGACTCGCACTGCTAATAGCAAACTCAATTCTTACACTATTCCTTGTGATCAACATTATAATTTCGTATTTTATTTGGTTGAGATATGAAAGACTAAACGGCTCTATTCTTATGATTGAATGAATGCCGAGAAGCTTGATTATAGCAATGATTTTTGAAATATTTATCAACATCGTGATGCCTTACCCTCCGCTTGTCAATACTACATATCGCGAATATGTTTATGCGACAAAGACGTATATTGATAAAAGAGTTGATACAATCTTAATCTGAGTCATGTTTGTGTTTAGATTCTATCACATCGTCAGGCCTATTTTACTCAGAAGCATATTCATGGAAAACCGTGCTTACAGGATATGTAAGATCTATGGCCACGAGTGCACCTTTATGTTTTCTGCCAAATGCACCTTCAGTGAGGCTGCTGCTACACTAATGCCAATAATGTACGCTTCGCTGGTCATTATTGTCGGAGCTTTAATACGATTTAATGAAGCGCAGGCTTATAACCAAAACAATTCTTTGAAGAACTTCACCTGGCTGAATTCCTTTTGGTGCAGCGTTGTTACTATGACAACCGTCGGATACGGAGACTTCTTCCCGACTACAAATCTCGGAAGAGTTGTTGGAATTTTCTGATCATTCATCGGTGTGTTTCTTTCTTCGCTCTTCGTTGTTGGATTGCTAAAGTACCTCAACTTTAGTCGAGGAGAGTATAATTCCTACCATTTATTAGACTTACTTGATAAGAAAAAGCAAATGATGTTAAAGCTTGCAAACATGCTGACTTCCATGTTCCACTTCAATCGTAAGAAGACAGACAAATATTTGAAGAAGTACTCATTCGCGAAATACACCTTCAGACAGATTTCGAAACAAATCTTGATGGAAAGAATTAGTTCGATCAACAACAACGAAGAAATGCTAAAGAGCATGAAGTACGAATTGATTCACTGCAAAAAGATTATTAAATCGATAAATGAAAAAATTGGTTGCTCTGGTGTAAAAGCAATAAGTTCTAAAGCACGCCACAAAAGAGAGGAGGATTGGAACTCAACAAAAGAACAGCAGTAAAAAAATAAGCCAATCATCTGAGATTGGACATCTAAATTCACATCAATTAAATCTGAAACCAAATAACATCGATTATTTGCATTCTTTATATTTCCAAATCTTTAGGTATTTTTACTAAGTGGCTTTAAATTTTGATTTATTAAGTTGTAAAAGAAACAGTTAATAATAAATCTAATTATTACGAAAAGAGGTAGATTCAATTAAATTTATCAAAATTGAACTATCTGTACTTGTTTAATTTATGCTGACTCAAAATAGAATTCATCACTTTAAATTTTGAGCTAAACTTTGGAAATGCCTTGACATCCTCTTTTCATCGAACTTCTAGATAATAATGTACTTTTGCATACCATTCAGTGTGGAGTCTCTATGTGGTTTTCTTGGTAACAAAACCGCATCATTTTGTAAATCCTTAATAGTTGCAATGCTATTGTGCGGCTCCAATTGCTTCATTGATGAAGATATCACGAACTCCGGGGAGCTATTAGCATTCGGATCGACTTTGCTTTTATTATTCGCTCGAATTTGATTTTTCCTAATAAAAAGATATAATATTTTGATACTAAATGCTCAAAAGCAGCATTAGTATTATCTGTGAATAAATGCGAGAATTCACAACTTCTTAGCTTTCGATGACTTACAAATGAAGGCTGCGGCTGACTGTTATTCACTTTAGAGACTTCTTGGAGTTTAGTGCTGCAGATGCAACCAGCGACTTTAGTTTTGGACCCTCTATACGATACTGGACTCCGCTTATGCCTTGCTCACGATAGCTTTGGTCTTTTTCCTTTCTATATAAATATTTATTTGGTCTCAGGAGAACGCAGTGATAGATTTTAATTTTATTAAGAAAATTATTTAAGATACTGGGATTATAAATCACTAAAGATACTGTTATTTGTGCTGTAAATATTCAGACCGCAAGATTATTAAATTTTAGATATTGAGATGCAATTCAAGATTTTAGGATTTTAAGATGGACTTGGTTGTTTTTAATGATTATGATGAATTTGTAAAATTATTTATAAAAGTAGCAATTGAAAAAATGTTAAATTTTTTGATATATTTTAGAATTATTAATTGAAGAATAATTAAGATATGTCAATATTTTAAGATTTTTATTTTTACTTTCTGACAAGTATTTTCAATTTTTAATATAAAATTATTAAAAGAAAAAATATAATTAAAAAAATTAAGATTGCTTATAAAACACGATAACATAATTACATTTATTAATATTTATTTTCAAGTTTAAATGAATATTTTGATTGATAGAAGTAAAAAATAATAAGAGATTAATTTAGACTTAACTGATGATCAAAAATCAAAATTTATTACAAATATAACCAATTAAACAATATTTTTTATTTAGATATAACATAAATTTCAATCTTTTATTCTTGTATTTTAACTAAAAAAAGAATATTCTATATCAAGTTAAATTAAGAATTAAGCTATATCAAAAACACCCAATTATTGACTAATTCCTGTAAAATTCACAAACAACCATACTGAAAGTACGTTTTCGATCCGAAAAACTTTCTGATTTTATTTGTAGATCTGAATGTACATCTTATTCGCCTGCTCTTTTTCAGGATTCTGCTTTACATCGATAGTTTTCGACTGCAGTATCGCAGATCTACTAAATCTCATTCACGACGTTTACCTACTTGAGCTCATCCATTTTATTGTTCTTTGCTGGATGTTTAATTGTCAGTCTATGGTTCTTAGACACTCTATATTTACTTTAGTTTTTATTAATAAAACAAATCTGGTATTTTAAAGATTACCGCTTGGAACTAAATATTTCAAGTTTAAAGAAAGTGTTGTCAAAGTCCTTAGCTTTCACACTGCTTTCTTGAGACTTCTTCGCCGGTGAGTTTTGGGACTGTTCATGCTCTGTGTTATTTACAGAAACGTCTCTTCTAACTAACAAGTGAACTCAAAGCAATTACGATAGCTAAAGTTAAGATTTTTGGATGCAAGGTTTCTTTTCTTCTTTTTCTTCGAGGCCATCATAAGATTTGCGAATCTTATGTTGTCGTACAATTCTTTATTGTTGCCTTTGAGAACCTAAAGTATCAGCTTTGACCTTACTCAGTTGGATATCCTCTTCCACTCCGCTTTGGCTTGCTGTTCAAATGCTTTGTTACAGTCGTCTGGCTCGAGCTGGTCTTCTTGTTCTTCAAAACGCATCGATCTGCTGAACTCCACGGATTGGTTGTACGGAGCAAGGAAAAAGTGCACTTTAGGATATTATGAGACTCAAATAAACTGTTTTTAGATTATCAGAGAAACTTATATAAAACACCGTTACCTTTGTGCTTCAGCACTCTTGAATTGCCCCCGTTTGTTTCAAGACGCTTTAATTGGTTTCTCTGGTCTTTTCGTTTTGGACTTGACGCTCGAGATACTTTGGAATCAGCTTTACGGATCTGACGGTGGATTCTCCTCGAAATTCCAAGCCCTCCGAGGCTGTTAATTACCGATCGTTGTTCACTTCTGTACGATATGACAAGTGTATTCTTACTGGTCGATATTGCTGCTCTGCAGTCATCGAGAGGGACTATCGAATGCTGGGATTCAACCGTTATTTTTTAAATTAAAAATCAAAATTTTGTGATTTAATCAATTATATTTTATTTAGCAAAGAACAACATAGAGTTATGCATAGTTGGACTTTAAATTAGATCGATGATTGTGAACAAAGAATTGGTACTATTTTATTTTAAAGCAAAATTAACTAGCATAATTAGATTTGTTACGTTTAATTTTGATCTCTGGACTGGCTACATCAAGTCTGTTAAATTTATTTGAATTCAGTGTTATTTCTTTTGAAATAAATCTTGGTCTTTTATCCAGTGATAAAGGAACCGATTTTTGTTTAGAACTAGACTTGTCTCCTGAAAGCGTCCGAATAATTTCTGGGTCAATAGCTATATTAAATAGATTATCATTGCATTAATTGACATTTTATCAAAAATAAAGCTTGTGAGCTAGGAAATATAATATTTTTCTTTAAAACTAATGATATTCTTATTTACTTATTTTGAACTGTTGATTTTGATCCATATTTTCTATAGCCAAGTTTGAATTAACTGACTTCAAGTATTATTTATAATATTCATTTTTCAATTAAAATATAATTATGACAAATGATTGAAAATTACTAATCCAAATCTAAAACAAAACTACTTTTTAAGCATCGACTTGATGATGTTTTTGATCTCCTTTCTCAATTTCTTGATCGAAGAAGGATTCACATTTTCGTCAAAATCAACATCGATCAAATTATATATCTTAAGGTGACCTATAAAGTACATCAATTATAATTATCAATATAAAAATCGAAAGCTGAGCAAGTCTGTGAATAAATGCAGTTCGGGCACAAAAACTCACTATTATCAATATCCATTCCAAGCCAACCATTATCCTCAAGATAAATTTTGAGTATTTCACTGGTCATTGAAAGCACGTAGACTCCGCAGTCGTAGCAGTTGGTCTGCTTTGGAGCATTCGGCATCGCAGTGATCTCGTCCGCCTCTGCTAGTAAATGCTTTCTGTCCATATCGTTGAGGATCAGAGCCCTGAGCTTTGCAACTACTTTAGGCACATTTCAGATTATTCCCGATCCGCTGTCAAAATAGTAGAATTTGTCAGTGCAGCGAAGGTAGACGACCAACGCCCAGTGGCTCCCACCAGACTGCTTGAACTTGTCTAAGCAGAGTTAGCACAGCTTTAGTTACTTTTGTTGTCGTTGACGGGACAGAAGATGATTCCTGCTCTGTCGAGCTCCAGCGGCTGGAAAATGTCAAATAAATCTTCGATATCTTCGGTGTACAGCATAAGCGCAACTGAGGCTGGGTCGATGAGCACTACAAGTCAATTATTTTAATGCTCCCACAGCGAGGATATTCAGCTGATTTGCAAGAGTCTTACCAATGGTGTGATCGTCCTCTGGGTCGACATTTGAAACGTTGTTGGATAGGTACTCGTAGTAAAAGTTGATAATCTGGTCATTCAGCCAGTTGCCCTCAGCCAAGTAACTGATGTCTTTCTTTCGAAGGGTCGCAGACTTATAGGTCAGCACGATGTCTTCTGATTCCATTCTTTTGAGTTCTAGAAATGATTCAACAAATTTATTTTATTTTTGATTTATATTTTTAAAGAAACTATTAAAATTTACTACAATTTTAGCTGAAGGGTATTTAATCTTGATTAATGAAGCGATGATGAATTATATATTTAAATCAAATAAAAAGAGTACGTTTAGATGATTGAACCCAAGATTAGTCGAATGTAAAAGTATGAATAAATTGAATTTAGTTGTAACTTTCAATAAACTTCAAGCAGCTAAAGCTTCACTTTCCATATGGAAATCGGAAGCTGAGAGGTATGGTTAAGCTTATATTAAATAAACTTATTTTTGCCTCTATTTTGTAAGGAATATAATTTTAGCTGCTTGAGAGCTACAGAAGTTAAATGTGTTTAGATGCCTATTCTAGCTTCTTTAGGCAATTGTACTGATGATGCTTTCTTCTATATTTATTGACAAATCTCTTGACCTCCGGGTAAGTATTGCTCAGTTTATTTAATAAGCTTTCTTCCATAATCTTTCTGATCAAGAAGTCTGATGTTCTCAAGGACCAAGTTCAGTATTCTGCTAAATGCTGGGTCTTCCTTTTTTGCTGCCACCTTTAATGCTTTTTGTATAACATAGTTTCCATAGTTGTCGACGACGATTTTATTTCATTACGCAATGCTTTTCGAGCTGCTCGTAAAGCATGCTTCTATTCACATCGTCAAAGGTCTCAATGCACTATAGATTAGCTGGTTTAGGTCTTACCTTCTCGATCACATTTGATGAGAACTTTTGAACACAGAGCGTCGCCAAATGAGGAGTAAAGACTTGGATAATCTTGCGGTTTTGGCTCGCATCATTCATCTTTATAATGCTTTGGATAATATAGTTGCCGAATTCGTTCTGCGCAAGAGGCAGGCTTTCTTCAATGATCTTCTGCGCGAGCTTTTGTCTCTGGACTGCAGAACACTTCATTATGCACTTTTGGATTACCATACATCCATTTTTGTTAGAGGCAACTACTTTACAATTTTCTGAAAAAGAATCAACGATGAAGTCAATTTCACTTGTTGGGAACCGATTCAGGCATATGTTGAGGACGTGATTTCCGTGCTGGTTCATCGAGAGTGTAACCACATCGTTCTTTAAAGCCTTTTGGATAAATCTGATTCTATCTTGGTTGAGGCTCATTCACTCGACTAAGTTTTGGCACGCTCTTGTCCCGTGGGTATCATTTCATATCTCGACGAACTTGTCTTCGATTCAGTCCAGTATTCTGTCGATATGCTTTTCATTTGCGAAGTTCAGCAGCTTTTGGCAGAAGTAATTGGCATACGGGTCCATCATGATCTCAGAGAAGACGGGGATGAGTCATTTGAAAAGTTCATTGATAAACTCATTGTTGTTATTTTTCCTCTTCAACCCTCGACTGGAGCTTCATGCACTTCTTCTTGTCTCTGCTCATCGAGTAAGCATTCTGGATGATGTAGTTGAGGTCACTGTCCCTTCGCTTGTGAATGTACTTTCTGTTGGTGCTCTTCTGTGTTGAACCACTGCTGATGCTGCTCTTGCTCTTATTGCTCGAAACACTGTTCTCTCTGTAGAACGAAGAATCGTAGCCCAGGTACTTTCCAATATACTGCGAGGTGTGCGGGTAGTACATGTGGCCGTCCGTTCCGATCCTTGAGATGCACGGGCTTTGGTAATACTGGCTGTAGTAGTTTGATGAATTCTCGTCGTTGCTTTGGTGAGATGTAATTGTCGAGTTCATATCTACATATCCGTATGTCTGCTCTTGGTTTCTTATGAGTTTCTCTGTGATGCTTCCAGATTCTGTCGTAAAACTGATCTTCTCTCTGTATCAAGAAGTCGAGTCTGAATCTCGAGAGTAGTTTCAAGTATGGTATATTTCGTTTTCTAATAAATCGTAGTGAATCGCGTTTTGAATGTCTGTACTAATCGATGTAAACGAATCGTTTGAATCTTCCTTTTTATTTGCTTCATTATTGAAGTTCCTACTTTTGTTGTCGTTCAGGATTGCTTGATGAAGGCGAAGAGCTTCTTTAGTAATTGGCGTGACTTTTTGTTGAACAGGAGATGGAAGTTTTTCCTCTTCAATTTCCTTATCTTCTTTTTCGTCAGATGTATCATCAAACCACTTAGCGTATCTATCTCCTTCCTAATAGATGATGATTAAATCCTTACATGAAATGCGAACAGTCACTTTCCTGAAGGCTTCATTCTGGGTGAAAGCGAGACGAGGTCTTCAAGAGGGGTGCTTTGAGATATCAATGAAGATTCTCTTCTTTTAACTTGAGAATTGCGCTGTCTTTTTCTTTGTTTTTCATTCTTCTCATCATTTTCTTCTTTTAGGTTCTTTTTGTGCCATCTCTACACAAATATCGATAGTGAAAAAGATTTTTAATTAAGATCTATTTTGAGATGCTATTCTAGAACATGTTTCTTTTGAGCCTCAAATAATCTTTTTTCAGCAAGATTACAAAAATATCAACTCTCGCTGGTTTTTGAGAAAGACTAAAATCTAATTCAGTGTCGCAAAGCAGGTTCTAGTTTAATCCACCAAAGAGAATTTTCCAAATGTTGATTAATAAATTTAATTAGATTTAAGTGAGTTCGACAGTGAAGAATGCAAGATATCCATTCTTAATGAGCTGTCAATTTGCAAAGTCGCTTCGATGATTCATCTTGACAACTGCAATTGTGCTGGAAATTAACTGATAGTAAAAAGCGAACTCACAAATTCAAAATTCAAAATATATCTTTCAAATAACTAAGTTGATAAGATTCACAAAACCGCGGTTTGCTGATGAGTAAAGTATCTTTGGTTTGTTTTAAGGAATTAGGTGCAGTCTTAGGTGCTACTTAAAAGCTAATTCAAATTTATTTTATTTTGCAGCTGGCTCTATCCCTGCATGCTTTCGAAACATTAAGATTTATATAAAACTCAGGCTGAAAATGAAGCAGTTGTAAACTTGCTTTTCTATTTAACTTTTAAGTATCAGCCACACAATCTTTCATTAAAAGTATCAAGTTTGAGTAAATGTTGAAGTAGAGGTCGAGGATGCCAATTTGTTGTCTAACTGAAACCTCTCTAGCTAACTGCCTACAGCTCACAATACAAAAAGTCCAGGCAGTAACATAAGCGTTGCAAGATCATAACCACTTACATTTGCATAGATAGAAGGACGGTAAGCAAAATCTTTGAATTTATCAGTATCTCTCTTCTCCATATTTAAATCAGTGATATGTATATATAAATTCAATCTAAAATATAAATTACGTGACCAAAATTTTTTTTCGTTTGGCCTTAAAACCAGCGATTAAAGCCGCAATGGCGGTCATTACAAATCCGGATGTAAAATAGCGAATTCTGTTGGATCAATGCGGATAGCCCAAAAGTATGTTTAAAGGCTATATTAAAATAAGCTGTATTAAAGGTCACCAGTTCTATTCTATAATATGCTATTTATAGAATAGCAATAATACGGAATATGACTTGAGCAGGTCAACACCAGATCGCTGATCGTCCTAAATTACAGCTCGGCTATCAACATTCGGTCCATTTCATTTCTGCAATTTATACGATTTTATATTATTTTTGGTGGTCTTTATTATGTGCTTACTTATTGTGAAATGTGATGGTTGGAGACTGGGTTTAAGAGCTAGTCATGATGTCGGGATTTAGCTGTGGATAAAGACTGTGATGTTGAGGTTTATTGCTTGTTATATAATTTATAAATTTATGGAGACATTAGGCTCTCAAGAAAGTCAGGGTGACTGGGGCAAGATTGATAGTGAAGATGATAAGGTTGGATATGATCAGCAGAAAGATTATGAAGATGATGAACAGTACGACGAACATTATGATGAAGATCCATCTTCACTTGACATCTTCACAGTCGATCCTACTTCTAAATCCAAGGATAAAGTCGTGATAGTAAGAATCAGTAATTATTTTAGGCGCTCTCGATGAAAAAGTTTATGTTCCTGCAGATAAAGGTAAATTGAATGTTAATAATGGTCTAGGAAAACAAATTCACGAATCCAGATAAATTAGAAATAGATAAAGACAAGCACAATCAGTTTTTCTATGCTAGATATAACCTCGCCAAGTTTATACAGAAGCTGTTTGAGCATCCAAGAGCGATCGTTGTATTTGCAACATCGAAGTATAAGAAAAACGCAAGTGAAATTTTCACCAACATCCAGCAGCATTTGGAAAGAGAGTTTGAATCAGATGAAAATGACTACATAGACCACTTGAATGGCACTTTTATGTACCAGGAGAACTCTGCAAAAACTCATAATTTTGAAGACGGAAGAGAGGAGAAAGTCAGAGACATCTCTAAAATGATCGACACCATCACTAAATATTACAAATCAAAGGGAACTGAGGTTGACATCAAAGCTGAAAACTTTATTTTTGTTGAGACTGAAAAACAAAAGTGAATCGATTGTCCCGGCAACCTGCTGTATGTACCAGAGTTAGATGAAAAAGATATTATCAAGCATCTGAACTACAAATATCTTCAAGATTCAGATTCAGATGAAGAAGACAAAGACGATGCTGAAGATGAAACTAACAAAGACATAGACAAACAAGAGTTTATTAACTACAAAGAAGACGAAAAATCAAAGCTGTTTGACACCTTAAAACTGCTTTATAAAGCTCTAAATGAATCTGATGACATTATA
>JAGYYN010028412.1:0-13404 GCA_021441665.1 Euplotes cf. woodruffi 2 WChen-2021 | reverse complement strand
TAATTGCTAAATCTACATAATTTACTTTATTGATTCGACTATCGTAATAAATTGCAAGCACGCAGTATTTTTATTTTAATTAATATCCTTTACACTCAGTCATGATTTAATTACACAGATACTACGATGAAGATATTGGAGACCAGTTGATAAAGTTGATAGACCCAGAGCTGTATGTGTCTGAGCGCAACAACCACGGTAATTTTTAATTTTGATTTAACAGTAACTGATATTTACTCCAAGTACATTAAAAGCAAAGGTAAGTATAATATGAAATATGTAGAATTGTTTATATAGAGCCAACATCGGCTGCAGTTCTAAGTAATAAGAAGAATTATACGACAAGCCGCAGCATGAATGAACACTTTTCATATGGTAGCAGTATCCACAAGTACTGTCAGTAAGCTTCGTCCATCCGATATTAATAGTTCCGACAACGACTTGCCTGAGCTTCACAAGACAAAGTAACTCTGCTATTAACCTTCTAGAATAAATGTGACAACAATGAACGGAATTATCGAGCTTAATTCAGGAGAGAGTTCGAAATGCAACTTCTTTCAAAATGTAAGTGAAGAGGAACTCGGAGCGATCTCAGATACAGAGATCTCTCGAGTCGATTCCTGCGAGATCATTACAGCGAAGAAGTAACAACAGTTAAGTCTGAAATACTTAATCGATCGAACTTATGCAGATAGAGTTCATTACACCTGAATACTCAATTTCTCAATAGCTAACTTGTATTTTACAGGAAACAAGATCAGGTTTATCCAAGAAGCGTGCTTGACTAATCCAGAGCATCAAGAACGGTCTCAAGCTGCCAGGAGGAGCTTTCCAGTCTCAGTGTTTAACCAGTCAGTCGACTCTGAAGAGGTAATAAGCACAAGTCTTGTATTGTACACCTCAATTCGCTGTAATTTCAAATAAGGATGAATGATAACTAAAATAGGCTCCGATTTTGTATCAAGACGACTTTAACAAGATATTTAAAATAGTAAGTTATGCGACAGCTGGCAGTTACGCATTGATTTAAACAACGAGCTAGTGGAGATCTAAACACCTATTAGCTAAATTACATTTATATAATTGTCAGTTGTTGAAGCTGAATCAATACCTTAATTTTAACATTAATTTGGACTAATTTGGCATATGCACAGATGAACAAGGCAAAGTTCAAGGCCAATGACAAAGTGCTAATCTTCAGCAAGTAAACCAGATATGTCAGTTGTCTCTTGCAATAATGCAGACAGATCTCCGAAGAAAATAACACTCAACAGGTAATGAATCCCATTTCGACGTCAGTTTTGTTAAACTAGAAGAATAAATGTCTACATTCGAACTTGCTTTGATTTTAAGGTAGTAATCAGTTAACTGATACTATTTTTTAGAAGCCAAATCGATACCAAATTTAAAAATAAGAATATATTAAGATACTTCCAAGAAAATAAGTCCAAGATCGTTCCGAAAATGTTTAATCAGAAAGTAAAAGGCAAATAGAATAACGAATATGAATCAAAGCATAGTCGACTCGAAATTTCAAATTAAGTGAAGTTCAAATTCTCTTAACACTTCTCAATTAATCAAATAAAACAAAATTTTTTTGTTTTACTTGGGAAGTGTGCAACTCATCATTAATTCTTAATTATTCTCAGTTTATATTATTCACTCAATCTGGTTAATTGAAACTGGCAGTGATCGCAGATTTTTACAGCATTACAACGACTTGAACAGCAGACTTGCAGAGTTGATGCAGTATCTAATTCCAGTTGGAGCTGGACCATCTTCAAAGACATGTCCAAGGTGAGCGTTGCAATGTCCACAAAGCACTTCGACTCTCGTCATTCCGTGAGAAGTATCCTTGCGTTCAGTGATAAGCCCGTCTTTATCAAAGAAGCCTGGCCATCCTCATCCACACTCGTACTTTTTGTCAGAATAGAACAGTAGATTACAGCTATTATATTAGTTAATTGAGCTTGGGCTGTGATGTATCTCAGACGACACAGTTGTACTGTCCTTCTTCGAAGTGGTCGTTGTACTCTCCTGTAAACGGTCTTTCTGTATATGCAAGTTGAGTAACTTTGTACTGGATATCTGTGAGTCTCGCCTTCAAATCGTCTTTAGTCTCCTCCGACATTATAGTTAACCAAATTATTTTCGCTTGTTAGTATAAAATAGAACCCGTGAGTGTTATAAATTAATTATTTTTATCTAAATTTTCAGGATGTTGAATGAAAGTGTCAAATTAATATGCAAACCTCTGACCGAACTCTTCTGTGATGACTAAGATAATTGAGTCGTACATTGTATAGCTGTTTTCAGCCACCTCTGTAAGTTGACTGCTTGAGTGGTCTTTAATTGCTTCTAACGCACTCAGAAGGTCGTTAAGATCTGCAGCTAAATCAGGGATTAATGGCTTCTGGATCATAATCAGAAAGCTCCAAATCCATAGCTGAAGTTCTTGTGGGATTGAGAATTCGTTTCTCCATTCGTGCTCATAGAGGTCAAGGATGTTTCTGATCGAGTAGTGGAGAAATCCTTCTGAACATTTAGCAATTTCATCAGTGTCTGGGTACTTAAATCGACTAAGTTCTTCTTTGTTTTCCTCTCCATCATCAGTATCTTGTCTTAAGATGATGCTTTCAATATCATGATCATATTGGTAAAGGTACTCAGGGTAATGCTGCTTCAACTCGTCTCTTCTTAAATGAAGGACTGCTTGCATTTCTCTATAATGTTGCAGAGTGTCATTCTTCCACTTCTCATCAACATTTAAAATTCCTGTTCCTTTTGATTTCAGAGGAGTTACGCGAATCGGTTTGATGTCAGATTCAAACTCCATATCTAAATTAACGATAAAGCAAGTTTATAAAAACTTAAAGCCGGATTAAAAAAGCAAGTTGAAAGAGATGCCTACCATCAGGTTGTTTTTGTTCTTCGCACTGTTTGTCGATGACTATAGCTTCATCTCTGACTCCCCTGAGGTACTGGTAGCACTCATTGTTTTCGTCGTCTTCGTCATCTTCAAGCGGTAGTGCTTGCTGTCTTAGCTCATTTGCTTCTGAACGATTAAATCGCATCATGGTTACCTTGAAAGTTGGGAAGAGTAAAAGATCTAAATTAACGGATGTTATCTCTCGATCTCCATTACTTAACCCGCAAGTTTATTTTTATGGGTCCAATAATATTTTGGTTCCGAAATATTGAATAGGTTAGACCAATCGAGACTCCATTAGTTGCCGAGGATGAACGGAATGATTATGTCGTCAATCTGCTCAAAATTGTACTCCATATGCACCCCGGGAATAGTAATGAACTTCGCTCTTCCTTCGGTCTCAAGCGTCCTGATTCCAACAAGATCTTGTTTGTAGCCGAGAGTGTTGTTCCGGTGAATTGCATTATAGTTGCCGTCGTACTCTCCCCACCACGAGCTTTCTGAAGGATGGATCGTTTGGTCGTTGTCCCACTTGATGAACAATGCTTTATGCAGGTTTATAAATCTGTTCTTCCTTTCGATTGAAAAATCTCGTTCATTATTTGCTTCCGCCAAAAAAGTTGAGTTCTTAAGATAGGTCTCGTAATCATTAGGATTTTTCCAATAACCCGCAGGAGCAAAGTACGCTTGGTATTCTTTCGAGTAAATGACGGAGTTATCGTACCAGTTTTTCAGGTAGCAGAAGACATTGTAGAAAGAGCAAATTGGGGAACTTTGTCCGTTCAATGGTCCTCCGAAGGAAATGAAATTCCTTACCCTTCCTTTTAACTCTCAGAATTGGATAATATACCTGGCAATTATAGTGCCTTGTGAAAATCCAATTAAGTCAAATTCCCCCGAAAACTCCGGCTGGCTGTTAATTACATCTCACGCGCTCTGGCCTTGAGTTTTGACGTTTGTAAAGATACCGTAAATGGTCGCATTTTGAGGATCTGGACTTGGCTCAACACACTGCGAGTAGACTCCCAGTTTAGTCTGCAAATAAGCAGCCAGCTTAGATTCTGGTCCACACGTGCCTCCAAATCCGTGGAAAATAGCAATTGGAACAGCCTTGGTGCTGTTAGTGTTGTCCTTAATGCTAAATCCACTTGTGTTGAGTGCGAGCAGTGCTAAGAGCACAAGCGAGTAGATCGAGCTAAATAATACGGAAAAATTCATTAATATTATTAGTCTTTCAGCTTTGCTGCGTTAAAAGCATAAATATTTGCAGTTGTTGCAGATATCGATGTAACGGACAGTAAGTGGAGTTTAAAACTTATAGCTTAAATAATCAGGGTATTGAGCATATTTAATTAATTTTATTTTGCATCAATATGATTCGGATCCAAAAGTAAGCATCTTTGTGCTGGCATACTGATAATACTATAGCCAATCGGACCAAAGGGAGTGGCAAAAAAAGGCCCCAAAGCAGAATGAAGAGTTTTATTGGCACGCAGGTATTATTCCCCTCCTTCATTAAGTTTACTTTTTGCAATATCAACATTTTGCTTTGCTCCGCAAAGCAAAAATAAAATAAATTTATTTTACTTTCTGACTACAGAGAAGCAGAGGCAAAGGCAAGACCAGATGAAGCAAGAAATCAGAGATCAGATTAAAGAGAAGATGAGGGAAAAACAAAATATTAACAATGAGTCCAGAACAATTAATAAGAAAGTCAGAGAGCGGCTAAAAGCGCAGAACGAGCTATATTTCAACCAGAACCGGTTCTCTGTTGAACAGGAAAGAAGCCTTAAAAGAAGCATTGATTTATCAAACAATCAAGCGAGGAAACTACCGAGAAGTATTTAGTCTTCTGATCTTGAGTTTATTCATTTGCTATAGTAAAAGACGCAGAAGAGAATCACTCGATCAAGCTTTATTTAAAAAGAAAATATGAGGAGTCAAGATCAGAAGAGAATTTACTGAAAGTCAGACAAAAAGACAGAGAACTTGCAGTTTTTGAATACAACAAGTATATTAAGAAAAGAAAAGATGATATTACGGAAAAAGTTGGCTGTCTGTATAACAATATAATTCCTGAGCGAAACAACAAGAATTTCGGATATAAAAACAACTCATTTAGCACTCCTTCTGATCTTCCTCCAGAACAGCTTAAAAATATTAAAAAGGCACAGAAGTTAAGAAAAATTATTGACGCTTCATTTCAAAATTTGATGAAATAAAGAAGAGGTATCGACTGAATCAATCAGGCAAAGAAACAACGAGTTTAAAAGAGAGACAAGATCGCATATAGATAACTTATCACCCAAGAGTCATCTTAAAGATATTAGTAAGTCACTACAAATCTCAACAGAATAAATTTATTTCTATCCTCTTAACTCGACTATTTTGATGAAACCAACAATAATTTATTCTAGAGTACATGAAGCTTCCAGAGGAAATAAAGCAAGCAAATGCAAAGCTCCAAAAAGTATACAAAGACGAGAGAACGCTCGGCGATGTGAAGAATATCTCCATCCGGAACATTCAATACCTCCCTCGAAAAGCAGACTTAAATGGAGGCATTTATAGTGGCAAATAGCCGCAAGTTCGGTACTCAAGACCACAACCATCGGGCAGATAGGATCAGTGGTGCTTCTCATTCTCCAAATCAAAATAGCAGTATTCAGAGGGAGCATTTGAAAAGCATTCTGAAAAGAAGTGAGGGTGGAAGCCAAGGCAACAAGCTTTCAGTGTCACCGAGCCCGTATAAAGACGCTGATTATGTATATGAACAGTAAGCGCAGCGGTAATGTTTAGAAACTCAAAATCAAGCAGAGATGAGGGCCCAATCTACAGCAGAAACAGAGGGATCTTGTAAAGAAGTGTGATGTCGCTATAAGTCTAATCGTGATCTTTTTAATAAGAGGTCAGCATTAGCAAAGCACAATTCAACGTTGACTCTAAATAAGCTTAACTCAAGCCATGATTTGAATGATGTGAAAGCATTCCAAAATTGAATCATATTTAGAATTTATAAATTTTTAAAGGCGCGAAAATCAAATATGAAGATCGAAGAGGTAAAGAGCACGACCAAGACCCAAAGAGTTGCAACTCACTCGCACATCAAGGGACTCGGACTAAACGACGATTTCACAGCAAAGGAAATCTCCCACGGGCTTTGCGGACAGGAAAAAGCAAGAGAAGCAGCTGGAATCGTCGTGGATTTAATCAAGACCAAGAAAATGGCTGGAAAAGCTTTGCTCTTGGCTGGAGCCCCGGGCACAGGCAAGACAGCAATTGCTCTCGCCATCGCGCAAGAGCTTGGACCTCAAGTTCCTTTCTGCCCGATGGTAGGTTCAGAGGTGTACAGTTCGGAAGTTAAGAAAACTGAAATTCTCATGGAGCACTTCAGAAGAGCCATCGGCATCAGAATCAAAGAGACCAAGGAAGTCTGGGAAGGAGAGGTCACCGAAATCACTCCAGAAGAGAAGGAAGACCCTCATGGCGGATATGGCAAAGTCGTAGAAGGAGTCATCATCAGCCTCAAGACTACCAAGGGATCGAAGCAACTTAGACTCGACCCAAGTGTCTACGAGAACATGCAGAAAGAAAAGATTTCTGTTGGCGATGTAATTTATATTGAAGCTACTTCTGGTGCTGTCAAGAGAGTCGGAAGAAGTGATGCCTACGCTGCTGAGTATGATTTAGAAGCAGAAGAATATGTTCCCATTCCAAAAGGAGATGTCCATAAAAAGAAAGAAATTGTTCAAGATGTCACTCTTCATGACTTAGATGTTGCCAACGCAAGACCTCAAGGAGGACAAGATTTCTTTTCTTTAATGAGTCAGGTTAATAGACAAAAGAAAACTGAAATTACTGAAAAACTGAGAATCGAAATCAATAAAGTCGTAAACAAGTACATTGACCACGGAATTGCTGAATTAGTTCCTGGTGTCTTATTTATTGATGAGGTCCATATGCTCGATATTGAATGCTTCACTTACTTGAACAGAGCTCTTGAAAGCAACCTTGCTCCAATTGTAATCTTTGCAACTAACAGAGGAAGATGCACAATTAGAGGTACAGAAATGAAGAGTCCTCACGGTATTCCAGTCGATTTGTTGGATAGACTTCTGATTATCAAAACTCTTCCTTATTCTGTTAACGAAATAGTACAAATTCTATCAATCCGATGCAATACAGAAAATATTCAAATCGAAGAAGATGCCTTAGCCCATTTAGCAGCAATTGGATCAAACACATCGTTGAGATATGGTGTTCAACTGATAACTCCAGCTAACATTCTTGCTGAGATCGACGGAAGAGACAAAATCACAAAAGATGATATAGATGAAGTAAACACACTGTTCTTCGACGCTAAATCTTCAGCAAAAATTTTGCAAGAACAGGCAGATAAGTTCATCTCGTAATCATTCTAGAAACAAATTCTTCAATTTTGAAATTCAAATTCACAAACGAATCTGAGCAGAAAATTATGCCCAGTTTCACCAATCGAATTTATATTAATAAAACTGAGTTGATGAGAGTTATATTATAAATTATTAAATAATATGCAGCAAATAAAGCTTTTAAATGCGCATGGAAACATGCAGTTCAACTCCTTAATGCTGACTCAAAATGATCTGCGAGCCCGCTCGCTATACATGCACCGAATAAACCACAAGTAAGTAAAACTTCTATGTCTCATTGCCAATGATAGCATTAAAAGGGAAGTTAAATGCAATCTTATTTGATAGCTTTACTTATCCTTGGTGTAGCGACGGAAAAGACGAACCGATCAAGACATCAGCCTCTCGAGAAGTAATGCCTGAGTTGAGTCTAAAACCAAAAGACAAGTCGTATCGTACCAATTTAATAACAGAAGTAAGAATTAACTGCTACTTCTATTTGCACGATTGTCTCAAACATTCGTTAGGAGCTACTTAAGTACGAGACCAGAAATACCAACAAGAATATGCTGCCGCTGACTAAATTCTGCGACGCTAACTTCGATAGTGTATTGAATCGGACCAAGCAGCAGAAGATTCAAAAAGACTTCACAACTCAAATTGTAAGATATAAACGTGATAATAACAGCAGCTAATATTGTTTTAATTAATAATTTAGGCAGCACAATTCGATAACGATAACATTGATAGTCAGTCTGAAACTATAGTCAAGTAATTGAAATGTCTCAGCCTAAATACAGGAATTCGATAGATTATCAAAAAGCCTCGCAAGCCACAGACTATGATGTAAAAAGCTCAATACATGATAAATCCCTAGTAGATTTAAAATAATAGAAATTTTTATCATATTAATGTCACATTGTCCAAGTCACCTGAGCCAGAGTCAAAAAAGCCTTTGCTTAGCGAATCAGTAGATTAACTTTTACCACGCATTTCTCACAACTTCAATATAGCGGTTTGACAAACGAAAGACAGAGCTGAAGCTAAACAACTTGAACCTTTTTGAGTTTGGACAAGAGTATCGCCTCATCGACACAGATACAAATATTTCAGCGAAGCTCAAACGGAAGTTCGATACAGCATTTATTAAATAAAAACCTATCGAACTTGGTTAACTCCAATCCAGCAGTGAAGACGCAAATGCAGAATCTAAATGCGAACGAGAGTCTGACTCGATCTCAGAAGATCAAGAGTCAGCTAAATAAACTGAGTTCCAAGAAAGTAAAGAAAAGTCAGTCGCATATAAATTATATAATTTAGATTACCAAATTGAGTCTCCAGCAGAGTCGAACTACAAGAGAAAGCATATTGGAGCTGATTTGGCTCAAGATCTTAGAGATCAAGTAATATTATAGCTAACATTTAAAAGGCGAGTAAGATGGAAAATGCAGCAAAGACATTATCTAATTTTACATTGGCAAACCGCAAGTATTTGAAAAGTCTTTATAAAGAAAAGACTGATAATAATCCGTCCGACTCAATGTCAATAGAATGAAGGGTAAGTTCTTTTGACTTGAATTATTTCATCAAGCAGGAGTCTGCCAAAATATTTCATAACAAAACCTTGTCCAGATCATTGTGGGGCAAAGATACAATCAAAATCAAAAACATGAAAAGGAAGTTGAACATCCTGAAGATGAGTACTTCAAAGATGGAGGAAAGCAACACTCAGATCTTCGATTCTAAATGGATTAATCTTGAAAGGTACAACAACAGCATTAAAACTATAGACGTGAAAACCAGCTCTTTTCAAGTTCAATCAATCCGACTCAAAAGAAATACGTTCTAAACTACGCAAAAAACGTACCTGACTACGAATTTCTCGTTGCAAAGGGGAGACCGGCTCCTCATATAAATACAAACATGAAGGAAGTTGACAGGATACACAAGTTTAAGAAAAACGCTGATATCCTGAGCAAATTCACAAAGGTACTTGATACTTGATATTTTGGCTTCATAGAGCTCAAATCCTTTCAGAACAAATAAGCGATACCCTCAGTCTATTAGCAAATACCACAAAAGAATGAAAAGTAATCAGGAGAAGGACATTATTGTGCATGAAGAATCACGAAGGATCGTTGCAAGCAGATTACAAGCCAACGTCATGAATAAAGATCTTATCCTCAACGATAGTAAAGTATAAAAATGCAGTTTTAATGTTTTATCTGCAAATTGTATCAATACAAATTTAGTTATCGTAAAAATTGAATAATTAATACTTATCATCATGAAATGGAGTACTAACTCGAATAAGATCAAGGAGTTCAAACGAGTATCTCCAAAAGTACTTATTATTTTGTTACAAGTGCTGACCAAATAAATATCAAAACTTAAAGTCTGAAGTATAATCAAGATGTATTATAAATAAATAGCATCACATGATTTAATCTGTCATATGAAGTATTTCGATAACTTCAGCTCAGAGCTCCTAATCCTCAGCTTATTTTAGTGAATAAACTTACCCTTGTCGCACTTATAGAATAGAAACTACCGCCCGAATACAGCAAGCATTGAGATCCAAGCAGGAGACACTTGTAATATAAGGATCAAAGACTTTTCAAAGCGGAAGCAAAGTTCGCTGCAAAACATCAGCGACGACGATGACAGCTTCAAGATAATATCCCCGCGGTTGATAAATGTCTTCCCCAGTCCAGTAATCTCACTTGTATATAATAGCAGTTGTTGTTGATTTCAGGATATCTGCATATAATTTAGATGAATTAGCTAACTCCATACTGAAAACTGAGTTTAGATCACACTGATGTCAACGTGGGCTTAGAATCACAATTGACTGGATATAATTGCCTTATCGATATTAAGACCCACAAACAATGCGAAATATTAGATTTATTCGCATATGTGATTATTCAAAATAAAACAAATTAATATTTAAAATATATCAGTCACATTTTACTATTATTATTTAAGTTTGCTTCGGTGTGGAACTAAACTGGATTTATATGATGTAATGGGTTGAAGTTACCAAGTAATTTGAGTTGGGTTGTTGGTTATTAATATCTGCAGCCTTTGACGAGAATATAGATCAAAGAAGAACAGAGCAGTGTCAATTATAAGACTTCTATTAGTAGAGCTTGAGGCAGGAAATAAAATCAATCTTTCTCAGCATCGACACGTATGATTATGTGTAACTATAAATATAGGCAGGACTAAAGACTCAGCTCAAAGGTACTAATGATATTTTTAGCAAATGCACTCATATTAAATATTAGACGAGTTAAAAGACCACAGTAGTCTGCGGATTGATTCGATTCATAGCATAAAAGGGCAAGAAAGATGTACAACTAAAGATCAAAAATAAATTCAAGTACAGAATAAATTTTATATAATAGAAATCAAAATAACAAATCCCAGTATTCAAAATTCCCGATGACTTATTACCAAAGCTTTTGATGAGACTCTGACGAATCAAAATCAAATGAAAAATCAGGTAGATTCAACTCGAAATTCCAACTAAAAATATTTAGAAATCCACCAAAGATTTAAAAAGAACAAGCTGCATAGTAGTTTAGGGAAATCGCTTGCGATCAAGACTCCAGAAGACAGTGGAAAGGTGCAACTCGACTGGAAGGCTGATTTTTTAAAATAAGTTGAAGCAGCACCAGATAATGCATAAGCACATAAACTTCCAGATAGAGGGAGTTAAGTTTACCTCGCTATCACCTAAGTTTTACGATGAAAAGACTCCGATTGAATCAGTGAACAAAATGCTGAAGTTCAAACAAAATAACGGATATAAAAATACGAGCAAGTAACCAGAAGTTTATCAAGAAGTACATGATAAACCAAAATCTGCGGTACGGCTATCGGAGGCAAGTGAACAGCAAGCAGAGGAGCACAAAGCTATTCATGGCTTATCCAGTATGCCCGAACTTTCTCAACTATTTTAAGAAAATCAAAGAGGACTACAGAGTGCCTGAAAGCATGAGCAGACTGCACTCATCAATTTCCTAAATAAGAGCTATCATAATCTCAATTTAAAACGATGAAATCTGTTCGATGATTAAACTTATAATTGAAGATTTATATATTTGCAAGCTAATTGCAATTTCAAATATAGAATCTTTAAAATATTAGCTGTTTGCTTTGTCATTCATCACTTGTAATCAAAAATAAATTAGAGAAAGTAATGCATTTTTATATGAAATAGGCAACTGCAAAAGCTTTGATTCAAACAAAAAGGAATTAAAGTGTTATACTTCGCGTATATTCTTGGTTTAGATGAATAAGCTATGCTAATTTAGAGCTGTATTTTAAAAGTCCCCAAGGAGCTTACGATAGTTTAGTATTAAATATATTTCACCAAAAGCATCGAAAATATCGTAAGATGTACAGCAGATGCAAGATCATCAGTTTTATAGTTTATAGCTATGAGGAATACATCAATTCCACATTTTATTTACTTTTGAAGTGAAAATATTTAATTCGTAAATCAAGACTCTAAATGAATCAATAAATTATTTTTATTAATAGAGAATATTCAATTTAGATGAACAATACTTTTGTATAATTTTTCGTCAGATTGAATAAAAAGAATACAGGGCCTTCTCTAAGAAATTTGATTAGACTCAACTGAGTCGCACATAATTTCTATAATCAAGAAGAATACATACAGCATTGCTGCGGTATGATTTTTGTGTTTAGAGGAAGTAAGGAATCTCTGACTTTATTGATCGAGTTCCTGATTTACTTGTTTGAGAGTAAAATATTTTATACTCACAGTCTAACTCCTCGTTTACTTGCATAATTGAGGCGACATTGCCGGGTGATTAATAATAATTTTTTGTTTAATATCTTATATTACCGCAACGATAGCAATAATTCGGAGCTGACCAAACAGTAACTAAATTTTGTTCGTTGAACCAAATCTTATATCCATCTTGGACAAGTTGATGTGCTCTACAGATTAGATCAAGATCATTGATTCTATTGAATTCAGCAGTAACCCTCGATCCAAAGAGCCACCCAGCCATTCTTGGGTTGATACTCCAAGTCTCAATATCCTCAGGATCGCTCCACATGATGTCAGTAAATGGTCCACTTGTCGGAATTTCTTGAAATCTGTATATAGTTCTCATTTGGTCGATCGTCTTGACATCTGGAGAAAGACCTCCGTGAAGACAGAGGATATTGCCTTCGACAAGAGCTGCAATTCCAAGTCAATCAAACACTTCTGTGAAGTATTTCCATACATTTGCGTTTTTGTACTTTTTCATTATCTCATCATAAAAACCGTAGGTTCGAGTGACCATCCTTGACTCGTGATTTCCTCGTAGAATCGTGATATTTGCGGGGTACTTCAGCTTCAAGAGAATCAGAAGCAAAAATGTCTCGAGGGAATGATAGCCTCGGTCGACTAAATCCCCCATAAATATATAACTTGTGGCAGGAATATCACCTCCAGTTCTGAAAAGCTCAAGGAGATCATAATACTGACCGTGGATATCTCCGCAAATGGTGACAGGGGCTGGGACCATTTGAACATTGTTCTCTTCAATAAATATTTCTTTTGCCTTTTCGCAAATGATCCTGACCTCCCGTTCGGAAAGAGTCTGCTCGTTAACAAGTTTGTCCATCCACAGATCAACTGACTGACTCATATAATTATTTATTGCTGTTTGGGTATTATTAGTAGATATACAAATTGCTAATTTTATTTAGAGAAGTTTAAATACTAAATCATCAAGAATGTTGTATATATCTGACCAAAAGTTATTATTTATCAAGTTCAGTTGCCATTCACAAAACACATATATTAATTATCAGTTTTTATTTGAATGAAAATGTTAATAAAATTAATATATTCACTTTGTATATCATCGATTATAATTCGGTATTTTTGTATAATTTTTATTGTTCTTATATTGAGTTTCATAATGAGTAATTTTTATTATGATATTTTTATAAGATTTTTAATCCTCTTTGATCGTGTATTTGGCACTAAATAAACATATTGTTATTAGTTTATACAATTATTGAACTATATTTATAAATAAAATAAGAATG
>JAGYYN010028359.1:0-18328 GCA_021441665.1 Euplotes cf. woodruffi 2 WChen-2021 | reverse complement strand
AAAAACCGTCAAACAGCTCTACCCTTCCCAAACCCTCCTACATCCCTTAAACCACACCCTCATCGCAACCAACCTCACAAAAACATCTCTAAATCCCAATAACCTAACCTTTCCCAATCCTCCCTCTCCCCTAAAACCTGCACTTCCCTTTCCCCAGTTCCTCTTAACCCTCACCTCATATCAAAACCACATCTCCCCAATTTCCATCAGATAACAATTCCAAAAGCTAGTTCTTGAAATACGTACTCATACTGGTGGTCTTCCTCGCAGTCTGGCTAGTCTTGGTATTGTCCCTATATGCACATAATCTCCGTATAAACGCACAACAGTGTCAATATACTAATAGTCCTTAGTTATTTGCTATTTATCATAATTATGGCTATGTGGTAAAGGGGCCGCTTAAACAAGCAATGCTGGGTTAAGCGAACAGGGAACCAAAGGAATCACTTACCACCCCATTGAATTTGGATTCATATGATGATATTATTATAAATTTTATTTCTATTTTATTTTTTAGTCCGAAGAGTCGGTAAGGCGGAATAACGATTTTTGATAATTGAAAAAAATCAGTATGGAGTAAGGAAATGGAGTGATGTGTGGTGTAGAATTGTTGAAGTGAACTCAAGACATGTTGAAAGAATTGATTGCAGCGTTATTAGTAATTTTAGAGATTAATGAGTGATTTTTAGATGGAGATGTTAAAGAATGTATACTTGACGTTAGGATATCTGATGAAAAAGGTAGGTTAACATGTTAAAATAATTTGAATACTAACAGCTGGATTAGTTTATTCACTAATGCTTTTTATTGCTTATCTGGAATGATTGATAGCTGTGATAGTATTGCTAATACTGATTAAATGCTTATTATAGAAGCAAATAGATTTGTCGAAGCACTCACAAAGCTTGAATACTGTAAGTCTTCATTTTGATAAAAGATTTAGACACCCAAGATTTGAAATTTAAAATGATATCGCTCTGTGGGCTTTCAGAACTCAATCAACTTAAGATTACAAATTTTCTTAGGCAAAAGTTAAAGTTTAACAATTCTCAAATCTCAGAAATACTAAGGATTAGTGATGTTGAGCTTAGCAGAGGCATCAAGCTCAAAGAAGATGATGCAGATCAGCTTCTCAGCGAGACTGAAGATGAAACCCCTGATGGTAATTATAACTGATCAAAAAATTGTTCAGCTCAAATAAAGACATTTTATAGTTTTTGCTTATTTTCGAAACTTGATTTGTTCGCTTAAAATCAACTAAATTTGAAATCCAGCTTTTCATTTTCTAACTAATAATTTTTTCATTAATTAAATTTATGTTATTTAGAAGGCCTAAGTACAGAACTTCTTGACAGCTTAAAGTTTTTAAAATTTTATGGAAAGGTTATCAACAATTCAGTTGAAACACTCGAAATCTTACTGAAACCAAACATCATTCGAAATCTCGAAATCGAAGATGACATTGAATACGAGACTAAATCAGCGCTTGAGAAATGCATTTGCAGAGTCTTCACACTTCAGATAACGAAGACAAGGAGAGTCTGGGTAACCCCAGACCTCCTGTCTGGGGTTCTCTGAAACCGTGTGACCAGTCTTGTCCTGCTTTTCCTCCAAAACTACCTGACTGATGGCGAGAGGCTTGACTCGAAAGACCAGATATGAAATCAATCAGAAATCATTGCGAATTTGATCAACTCGATAAATAGGCTAAAATCAGTGTATTTTATTGGAAAAGTCAACTGGCTGATATGGAGCTCACTCAGTATAGTTTATAAAAATCTGAGTTCCCTACAAGCTTTCTCCAAACTAACATACTATAACGGCCTTGAAGATGTCGACTGTGTGCTAAGAATTACAAAGCAAAGCTTATTGATCGATGATTCAGTGAAGATATTAGAGGTTGTCGGGGCTGACCAAATCGAAATTGGATTTAAAGCAGACCCAAACTTTTTAAAATAAATCGATCTTATTGTTCGACCACAGAAATGAACATAGCCAAGACTCGTCGAATTCATCACACGATTACTGGATTTATATCACCGATTATGAATCGATTTCAATCAAAGGTGATTTTAGAGTCGCTGAAAGTCGATCTGACAGTTTCTTTAACTGACCTGAATCTGTCCCTGAAAAATACTTAAAAGTAAAAATAAAAATAACTATTTTTAGATAAAACTCGACAGCTGAGACTACTTCCACTTCACTAATGAAGAGCTAAATCTCAGTCAGATCGATACAATATGTGAATTATTCAAAGACAAATGCGTCTTTGATGTTAATATAAATTCAGTTGAGTCTCAGGAGTTTTTTGAAGCCAATTTGCATAAAGTCCAGGTGAGAACGCTCAACTGGAACTTTTGCTCTAACTTCATGACTCAAGAAAGAAGAGAGCAGTGGGCGTATGCTCTTACTAAGCAAAACAGCATCAAGCAGATAAGTAAGCGAGACTTGTAATATTTTAGATTACCAAGAGTGATGAAAGACAGACCTCGAGATTGTGAAGTCTCTCGCTGAACAAATGGACTCTTCAGATGACCTACAGCCGTGATGAATCATTAGCTGCTGTAATTCTTGCTTTCTGCCCTGCGTTATCCTTTTTCTGCATGATGACAGGAGTTTATTCAACTGCTGCGAACAGATTTAGATTGGACTAATAAAGATTAATTCATTCAAAGCGGAAAAGATTATAGCTATAAAGGGTTTTATTTATTCACTGTATTTAGTAAAAGTTCTCAATTTGCTATATTTATTTACTAGTAAATTGGATATATTAGTGACTTGTGCTTTTTCCACTCAAAAATAACGTGCTTTATAGGCAAAGAGCCGATTGAAAATTTTGAACCACTTAAAGCAGTTGTCTTGGATAAAACTAAGTTATATGATAAAGAACATCTTTCCGGTAAGCTCGAGAGTTTATATCTGTAGACGAACAGCAAAGAATCAAACTTACAATAAGCTAAAAGATTGACTAATAGTTGATATAATCAGAATTTTTGTGGTTTGCTTTAAAATATTTTTTTTATGAGAAAAAATATTTGTGAATTTAAATACTAAATTTTATCAACATCACCATACCAAAACTTTAAGTTTTATTAAGCAGCAGTAATATTGATGTTTTATGCTTAATCAATCACGAGTTTTCCTCTATAAATTTCAATATTTTATGAGTCAAAATATTAAGAGAATTGGTTGAATTAATATGCAAGATTGTTTATTACTCGTATGACTTCATGCATTCCATACACATGTCAAAGTCGCAAATATCGCATCTGTATGATATCCTTGATTGCTTGTTCGTCTGGTGATCTTTCTTTATGCAGTTCGGCTTCTTTAAATCACATCCCCAAGTAAAAGACGGTGGAATCGCTTGTAAATGAAGAAAATGTTTATGAGCTTCTGTAGGGACTGCTGCCAAAAACTCGTCAGATGGAGAAAGGTATCATTTTTCGCAAAGCAGAAGTTTTCATTCAAAGCAAACTAGGTATCTAAGACTTGAGCTTCCTTGTCCCGGGCATCCATTTTTCTTATATCTTCCATATCAGTTCTTCGTTGCTTGTTCGGGTAAATTAGCTCCATAGCATAAAGCGAGAGGATGCGGATGAGTAAGATGCATGTTTCCTTCTTTAGCAAACGATCTGAGTTCATTATAGTCGTCGATATCAGAATAGGCTTGAATACAGTTTTCACAATAGTCGCTATCACATCTTGTGCAGTACCACGAACTTCCTTTTTCATGTACCACTTTGCTAGTCCCGTATTTGGCACAGCCGTGCTTAACGATTTTAATTCCGTCGCAGAACCAATTGTTGGATTTTGCTTGTTGATACAGTCAGCACGGATGGAGAGCAGTGTTCACGATGACGGGTTTTAGCTTGTTCTTAGGGCACTCGTCCCAATGCTTTACGATATCGCCTCGAGTAAATTCGTCTTTACAATACTTGCAGCTGACTTTGAGGTGGCTAATCATTCTTTGAATGAACTTATTAGCATTCAGCGCCAGTGTTTCGTTTTCTTTCAGACATCTGTTAGGACATGTTTTGAGCTTAGGCCCGCACTCTTCACAGATAATGGCTCCACATCAGCTGGTCTCAGTCACTTTGATCGGTATTTCTGTGCAGACAAGTCACTCTAAGTGCTCTGATGTAATTGTTGCCTCCATTTAATATAAAATATGATATGTCAGCAGTAAATATATTTTACATAAATGAAGGATTGTTAAAGGACTGAAGTGTTATTAGATAAATCATGTTTAATTATTTCTTGTAGTTTGCAATGCAAATGCGTGTTGGGGAGAAAAAATAAACTCGTTATTTTAAACTGTAAAAGATGGAATATTTTGAGTTAATTTAGCAACTTTTTATATAGAGTTTAGATGGTAAAATTAAGTCAAATAATTTTTATTTTTCCCTAATTTTTAGCTTTTTTTGTACTGATCAAAATATATATTTTTTTAATATTATTTAAAACCAAAATGTATTATATTTTTACTTAAAATATGATTTAATTAACTCATTATATATTTAAAATATTTGCATCACCACTATTTTTAATAAAATTTCCCGAAAAATCTAAAATAATCAACCTTTTGTATCTCAATTTTATCGCCTCAATTACTCCTCTCATTTCCTTTTCTGTTCCCTAGTAAATGCCCATGATTAATCAAATCATATAAATCAACTATTTCAATTCAGCTATCACCCTCACCCTTCAAATAACTCCTGCCTGCTTAATTTTACATTTAAAGTTGATTTTAATATTATTTAAAAATGTGGGAAAAGTTCGTGAATACATACTGCACTGAGAAGACCATCATCACAACTTTATTCGCTATCGAATCAGTCAAAGCATTTATTTCGTTTCTGATTCCAGGCGACATCGACTACGAAGCCTACATGGAGCAAGCAAGCATCATGGATAAAGGTGAGATGGACTATACCAAAATCACATCTGTAAATGGAGTTATGTGATATCCAGCGATCCACGCGTACATTCATATGTTCATATACTTCATCACTGTCAAAGGCAAATGGTTGATAGTCGCTCAAGTGTTTTCGACCATTATTCATTACATCAATCTTTGGCTCGTTATCAAGATCACGAAACTCTGCTTTGGAGAGTGGTCGGATAAAGTCAGATGTGTCTTTGTGTTGCTTATAGTTGAAATCATCGGCACTCATTTGTCATCTTTGTATGTATTCAACGACGTGTACTGAGTCACCTTTGCACACGGATCAATATTGTGATTCTTACTTGCAAACAAAAACGCACAAACAGACCTGCATATTTATAGCTATAGGAAAGTGATGATGTATCAGATATTCGGGATTGTTTTGATGTCTTTATCTTTGACTGTAAAAATGAACTCAATGTTTTACATTCCAGCGCTGTACTTGATAGTCACATTAAATCAAGGGATTCTAACCGGTACAATCTACCTAATAATGATTCTCCTGCTTTCTTTATTCTACGGACTGCCTTATTTGCTGACTTATCCTCATTCATATCTTTCAGTTGCGTATAATTTTGGGAGAAGTTTTGACTTAGTAGTTTCTCAAAATTATTTCTTCCTGACTGACGAGATATTCACTTCGAGCACATTTGCAAGAACACTTCTCATACTGCACGTGATACTGCTGATCTGAGCTCTGTTTGGAAAATGGCTAGACTTTAGACAAATGTTCAGAGTGTTAGGAATTTACCCGCTTAGACTCGGCATCCTCGGCAGGAACCAATCTGACAGAGCCAACTTCACCGCATGTTCTTCGATGTACATAGCAGAAGTGTTCTTCGTGTGCAACTTTATCGGTGTGTTTTGTTTAAAAAGCATGCACAACCAGTTCTGTTACTGGTACATATTCAGTGTTCCTTTCTTGATCCTCAAAAATATGAAGACTGTGAGTGAATCTCAGTTAAAGAAGTACAGCTTGGTTTACCTAATACATGGAGCTTGCTTTATTTACTATCCTTTAGTACCGAAGGCGATCTTTATCCAGCTGTGACACATCTGGCTGATCTTCAAGTCATTCGGCAAATATCGTGATGACAGTATAAATGAAAAACAAGATTAAGACGATTGACTATTCAATTATTGTTATTTATAAATTAATATAATTGTAAACTTAACTACAATTTCTTTAGTATATAAACTAAATCTTTATCATCACAGCTGATAATAGGATATTACGATAATCTCAAATATTTATAATAATCATGTATTTTTTTTGAGCGAATGTTCATAATACTATGCAAACACATTTATTTTTATACAATTTGAAATCGTTAAGTAAAATAATATTTTAGATGTTGAATATTAATATTTATACCTTATTTACTGAGGGGCTGATAATCAGTATTTGTGAACTACTTATCGCAAGTTGAATTGAAAGGTAGATCTAACACTCCAACGCTGTTATTTGTGCTCTGTCAAGTACCTGTACTCGATCATCGAACTCATCGGGCCTATGAACGGGGTATCATCGATATTTGAATGTTCTTTCTTCATTTTGGTTATGTGGATGTGGGAAGGAATGACGTTTTCGTCTGTATTAATTTAAAAGATAAATCACAAACCAGTGCCTAGCTTGAGGTCATCTTGGTCATCATCTCAGCCGCTGCTACCATTAGACCGATTCTTTCTAGTTGATCTATACTGGGTACTTGGTTTTGTTTGTTTTGCGTTAATAGCCTGCATGTGTTTGCCTTCGTATTCCTGGCTTGCCCATATAACATTCGCAGGTCTTGGCCTTTGATGGTGTTTCTTTGATTTGTGAATGACTTTGTTATTCTGAGCTCCATCCTTTACAGCTTGTTTTATCACGGCTTGACTTTGAGAGTCAATAACTGCCGGTAATTCTGGCTTGTTCAGTCTTGCCGACTTCATAGAGTCTTTAGGCTGTCTACTTGATGCTCTCAGATGAGTGCCTTTACGGCTTTTGTCATTTTGGGTGTTATCGGGCTTTTGATCACTAAACGAATGTAAAAATTAATATACTTCTGGTGAAAAGAATTCGAGTTCCTATTTTTCTTTCTGATCTGATATGAGCTTTTATTGTTATTTTAAATCCCAGTTTAACTTGAACTTCGAATGCGTTGTGCTTGGTGCTATTTTTGACTCTTCTGCTTTACTGCTTGCAGAAGCCTGACTCTCTTGCTTCGCAAGGTCTATTCGAACTTTAGGAGCAGTAACTCTCCTATCCTGAATAAGTTTTTGACTAGTTTCTATCAAAAGTATTCAAATGTTTAAATTACCAATATATCCTGAACTAACATTCGGTGCCACGAGCTGTCTTGAATTAGTCTTTTTATCATCTTGAATTTGTGGAATATTGTTTGCACTTTTGTTCATGTAAACTCGCTTTGATGCTTTTGTCTCTTGCTTACGCTTGTTTAAGTTTAACGCCTATATTTATGTTTAAAATTAATCTAAAAATAGTGATGATTAAAAATACTTTTGACATTTTCGGTGCTGTTTGAATGCTCGTGCTGATTTGAGGTATCGACCTTTGCTTATTCAACAGTAATTTATCTTCATGAATGCTATTAATGCCTAACTTATTTGGAGGCTCTCAGCTGTTATCTTTACTTCGAAATTTTTTAACATAGTCTTTATTGCTTATTTTAGCTGCGGAGTATGCCTTGAGAGCTTGACCATCGAGTTTAGTTCGTTTTAAGTCTACTCGACCCTGAGACTCTGTCACATACATTATATAACGATGCAGTGCCAACATATTTGCTAATATTCAAGCGATTCTGGCTGCTAGGTTCAGTATCTTTCGAACTTTTCGCGACTTCTGTGCCGTTATTTTCATTATCATCTAGCGGTGTGACCTCAAAATAATCAGAGAATTGATCTTTTGCTAAATCATACAGTGGGCTACCATTGCCAGTTTTATTTTGGTTTGTTTTTGGGTAGAGTTTCTTATCTCTGTACGTCTGTTCTTCATGTAAATCTAAACCAAAATCAGCACTAAAGATTACCTCGTGCACCATTATCAATATCTTTAATTCGTGAAGGAGTTTCGGGGATTTTGCTCAAGCTCGATGTTCGCTTGAGTGTTGACTGTCTTACAGGTCCATCAACAAGCATTTCGACTGGTTCTTGTATCACATCAAAAGAAATATCGTAAAGCTTAGTAAAATGCGAGGAAAATCACGGGGATATTTTATTAGTTTTTCTTGCTGCAACTATACACGCCAATGCAAGGATCCTATCGTTATATCGAAGAAATTCGTATTTTTGCACCACATCAAGTACAAAAGTCTCTGCTGACTTCCTGATGCCGTCATAGACTTTGTTAAATAGTACTGTTTCTTTATACGAAATACTGCTGTTTTTATTGTGCTTGACAGTGACATGTGTTTCGTCTTGGACTGTGTCGTCTGTAAAAAGCACGCCTGCACTCATAAATAAGTTGAGATAGTGATATGGAGTCTGAACGATCAAATTCCAATTTAGTTCTTCATATATTTTCTGCTCTCAGCATGTGATGTTTTTAAAGCTATACTTGTACTTCATTTCTTTCTCGATTTCGTAGATGCGGATTAAGTTGTCATCAATCTCGTGTATCTTGCTTGCGATGAGGACTCAAGTTGCTGCAGCGAGGTCGATTTTTGAGTTTCTCAAGCTACTGAGTCTTTGTATGCTTTTCGAAGTCATCGTCAGGTGGTCTGAGTACTGAAAATTGGTATTTCCGTCTGAATTATCTTTCGAATCAAAGTTGCTTATGATCGAACTTCTGAGCCTGTAGTTGTTCGTATGTATTTTATACAGTATGATATCAAAATATCGCATTGCCATGTACATGACCATTTGGTCCATACCAAACTTTGATGCAAAATCCATTATTTGGCACATTTGGTTTGATCTTTCCTATAGTAGCCAAATTATCTTTAGTGTATCTGAAGCAATACCTGCTCTAAAGTGAATGTTGAGCTGTAAATGCTTGGTGACTGCATCGGAACGTCTTCGATCATATTTTGATATAGCTCGAGAGGATGTATCTCAACTACATATTTTCCCTATTGCAGATGTTAATTTAATTAAACCATCTCGCTAAAATAAGCTCAAATTAATAGATCATGCCTAAAATTATACAAAAATAAATCCGTGAGTCTATGCAATTAAGAATCCGAGTTTTAATTACGCTTAAGATTTTTGAGTTGTTTGGTTTAGTTGAGTAAATCCACTCGTCTTTGCTTGACTTGTTGTCTGGTCGACTCCATCCCGAGTTGTACAGACAATAAGTACTTCACTCGTATCAAAAGCCAATTGACTCGAAGTAGCTCAGGTTCACATGGCAGTACCTGCATGATGATGTCTTCATGATATATGCTTGTAAAATATTTTATTTATTTGCAGCTAAAATTTATGCGATTTTAAAATATATTTTAGATGCTTATTACTCAGGACAATCGGTATTTTACGAATAATAATAATATGTAGTGTAAATTTTTAATATTTTAGTGTAAAATTTTAATTATTTGTCAATAAAAATAATATTTACATATGATAGAGTCAAAATTTTTCAATTAATAATTTTATTTGACTCTTATAAAGATCGTTATATTTCGTGAATATAAAAAAGATTTTAGCAATATTTAAATACTAGTTAATTTGTTATATTTCCATATCAGATTATAAGTATTAAAATCACAGTCAAATATTAACACTATATATTAATATATACCAGTTTCTAAATAAGATTTAAAGTGCCCTTTGAAGATTTGACGAAGTTGAAATTTCAAGTCCTGGAATTCTCTAACCAATGCATCTTTTAATAATACTTCTTTTTAATACCTTGCTTTTCAGCTGTTTACTTATCGCCTTTTGCTTCCAGTTCTTCGACCAAATGTAGTTGCTCATAGTTTGCGTAATAAGCTCGTTTCTTAGCGGGCTTGGCTCGAGACACACTCGTAAATGAGTCTCATCAGTCTTCTTTACAACTGGCTTTCAGTTTACCTTCCGCGAGTACTTCGCGTCATTTTGAGTTGTGAATGGGCTCAATGTAGAAACGATTTGATTGACCTTTCTTTTGTTAATCAGATCATTGAGCTGGTTGATGCTTAGCTTTCTACTTGACTTCGCAGTGCTGATCTTGCTCACGGACTTCGACTTTTTCTTTGATATCCTGTACCTAGGCTTGAGCGGACTTCGACTGTCCTCTTGCTTTAACACGATTTCTAAATCAGTGTGGTCAGAGGCCTTGCGAGAATGCGACCAATCTGGACTCTGTGTATTGCTCTTTCTTCAATTTGAAAAAGGAGTCAATGTGACTATCGATAGTCTATTTACAATCGCTAGACCAAAATATTATTTGGGTAGTGACAAAACATACTTTTTGCAGCGATTTTTGTAGTTTATATGCTTACGAGTTGAAGCTCACGACTGATTGTTGTATTCAAAGTTCTTCCTTCAACTGCTTTTACTTCAATGGTTCAGCTTCACCTCGGCTATGGACAGTGGCAACGCTTTGAAGCTGTCAACGGCTTCGAATTGAGTATCGATCGTTCCACCGTGATAAAATAGATTAGTATCATCTTTGAAGTCTTTCTCTGATATCTGGCAATTGAAATCTTGTCATTTACGATCCTTTAAAGTATTTCGCGAAGTATATGGCCTCACGTTATTTTGATTTATAGTAGTTCGCTTGCGAAGGTGTTTTAATTGTGATTCAATCTTTATTTTCTAAAAACTTCAGCCCTTTATCCGCAGTTTCTTTAAACATGCCTAAGTTTGGAGTAATTTTTATGATTTTTCGAATATTCAAGCAATTGTCAGTTTTATTAAATCTTCCTCGTGTTGTTGCTTCGAAAAGTATACTGACTTTCTGTTTTTGAATGGCATGCATCACGTTCAGCAAACGTTGAGCTTTGAAAGTTCTGAATCACTTGACTGATCGTCGCAATGTCAGTATTGAATATAGCATTACTTTCACTATTTTCTATTTAAGTGTTTACTTCTAGTATTTTTATCTTTCTGCTTCTTTGATTTCTTCAAAGCAGCTATGAATAATAAGCAAGTGTAACGAATGCTATTTAGTTACAATTTCACAATTGATATCAACAGGTGATAAATTAAGGATTTATAAATCAGTAAAATTATAGTAACTTACGCTTTTTCATAGCGACGCTAATCGAGCCTTCGATTTGGCTGACTTCCTGTATTTTATTTTCAAAACAGGCAGTTTTATCGAGACCCGAAATATGTCTGTTATCATAAAACTGCTTTATCGGAGTAAACGAGCGGAAGTTTAACTGATCGTTGAAGAGGTCGATAACCTCAAGCTCACTGACATCTCGATCCATATTTACTTTATAATTTCAGTATTTAATATTGTGATTTTGAATCCTGCTTTTTTTTGTATCTTTTGGCAAATTAAAATTTAAAGTTGTAGTCCTTTGGCGATGAAGAACCTCTAAAGCTGATCGGCTGGTTGTCTTTACTCCAATTAGCGTTGCCTTTCAACACCCCGTGGCCTGTGTCTTTGATACTGCTGATGTCGACAGCTAGCTTGCTGATTTTGTTTCATATGTTATTTTGCCGTTTTCGCGATTGTGAGTAAAATACTGGATTTTTGATTCTTTTACTTGGAATCCATTGGTGCTTGAGTCTATCAGGAGAGCCTTCAAAATTAAGCATGTCGACTTCTCGCTGCTCAAAACTCTTTATATCGTTCATGGATACTCTTTGGTTCGTTACATATCGCTCTAAGTTATTTCGATGTGAAGGAAGTGTTATTAATCGGCTGTTTTTGAAGCACTGATCGCTCATAGTCTTTTTTAATGCAATTTTTAGCTGTCTGAATCAGCTCCATTTTGTTCCTGCGTGAATGATACTTGCCTAAAATCGAGTCAGACTGGTAAATTGTGTGATTACCTTTAAGCAGGACTTTTAAAGTTTTGATGACTTCCGTCGGAACTTGTTTTACATATCGTTGATTGCCTAAATCATCGGCTTTATCTGCCTCTTCCTGCTGAAAACACTCGGAGTTGAAGATTTTAGATCGATGCAGCATATTGTTCGCTGTCCGATTGCTTCTCGAATCATTTGTGTTCAGCCCAAAATTCGGCTTTGGCTTGTTCTCTGCACTAAACTTATCATTTTTAGAATAACTGGTGCTAAAGAACTTCAGTGACTCGTTAACCATTTTATTAAAGAAAGGAGAGTGGCTTAAAAACAGCACCGAGCAGTCTTCTCGAATATCAGCCAGTGAGTACACAGGGTTTCCATTTAGAGTATACACGTGCTTTCACGTTTTATTTTGCTTAAGCAGCGAACTCGCTTCTTTATTTAAAGTTTTCGAACTGCTGGTCGGCTATTCTTACATTTGAAGAACTAGTAACCACTGGTTTCACAATTTTTGCAGAATTTTCTAGCTTAAAATAAAAAATTACGGTCTTTTGATAAATTTAGCCTTTTTGAGATCCGCTCGATATTCTGCGAGGTCAGTAGTACAACAGTGATTCGGTGGATGTTCAACTGCTCATCGAAGAAACTGTAGTCTCTATCAGTCGATATCGAATGGTGGTTGTGGAACTTCTGCAGAGTCTCTAAGAACTTTTCTTTAACAACTGGAATGTTCTTTTTATCATCAGTATTTACATCATTCGTCAGCTCAGTCTTAAACAGCTCCAATTCTAGGCCAGAAAATAAATAGTTTTCGAGTGGTTTTTCTTGATAGCCCAGCTTTGGATACCCAAATTTTACTTTACTTAGGCGATCTTTTAGGAGTCTGATTTCTTTTCGTTAAAATTCCAGCTTCATTATAGTAGTACTTGTGATATGCTTCTAATTTATCTGGAATCGAGTCGATTAAAAACTTTCGATTTGAGTCGTCTTCAAGTCTGCATTCAGTGCTAATAATAGTGATAGTTTTAATTTTACTCATTTGCTTCGCTTTGGTTATTTTTAGCTTCTAAATACTCTGACTCGCAATGTTTCTGATCTGTCTGTTCTATATCTATATTAAATTATAGATATGCACAAGTGCGGGTGTTAGATAAAATTTATTGTAGAAGTAAAAATATAATATCAACTGATTTTACTGACTTTAGGTCATAAAAAAGCTGTATTTTTATATGGAAAATAATATATTAACATCAGGTAAATAATGTAAAACTTTGAGTATTTAGTATTTGATACTTAGCAGCTGTTCTCTGTTGCCTGATCTATACATCCTATTTAGTATTCAGTGTTTTATCTAAATTTGGAGGTGTCTGATCGCCTGCTATACAACCACACGTTATCACAGATCAAGATGTGATGAGCTTATTACCTGTTAACAGTAGACGTAACTTTTATTTTCTTCAAAAGTGCAAGTGTTGGGTGAACTGATGCATTGATAATCGTTCCTTTCGTTAACTCCATGATAAAAATAAATTTCTAACCTTCAATTTTAATATAATACAAGGTGTTTAGATTTGCTATAATTTTTATTTATACTGTTCAAGTAATATTTTAATGAATCATATTTAAAAATAGTTCAAATTTAATATTAATAAATCTAAATTTTAACTTGTAGTATTTCTTCATTGACTCTCAAAAAATTAAAATATTCTAATCAAAACTATTTTAATTTATTTTTAAGCAATATAAATTCAATCATTTTCAAAACATTAGACTAAAAATTATTTTGAGAAATAAAAACATACTGAGTAATCAAAAGCCCAAAAACCTATGATTTGGATAAAAAAAATACTCAATCTGAAATTTAAGCCTAAAATCAACTTTGAAACTCCATTTCGAAATAAACAGAGTAAAGTACAAATTATTTAAATACGAAAATCAGTAGTAATTTAAAACCCAGAAGATGAAGCAATCATCGTATCCTTGCGAATCGAATAGAAATACAGCAAGCATATGAGATATAAAAGCAGGAGGATAGTAATACTGATATAGTACACATAAACACATTGATACGGATTCACCTGGTGCTTGATATCGTTACCAATATAACTAAACTCGCTTTTATCACAGCCAGTCAGCAGAGATTCACAAATATCGCGTAAAAGTACATTAATCAATACACTCAGTGAAGTTAGAGAGTATTCAAAATCACCAAGTGAACAAACCGCATTTATTTTGTATAATATACCGAAGACGAATCAAAATTTATATAATAACTTGGATTCTATCAGCTAAAAAGCGGATCTTTGATGATAATAATAATTGAATAATTTTAACTTGTGGATAGCAATAATGTTTTCAGTCACATTGAAACACAGAAGACTAACAAATGTTTGTGCTAAAATGATGTCAACAGGGCAAAGTGAAACTTACACAACCCAAATCGTTGGTGATGGCTTTGACAAACGAGTATTTTTACTCAAAGATGGCAAAAAGATATCACCGTGGCATGATGTTACTCTTCAAGAAACAGGAGCACCATCAGATACGTTTACAGCATGTTTTGAGATATCTTTCGAAAATATTGGGAAAATGGAGGTTGCAACGACAGAAGAATTCAATCCAATCAAGCAAGACACAAATAAGTCTCGACACACAGGGCAAAAGCAGCTTAGATACTACGCCAAGTTTCCCTATTTCAACTACGGAATGCTACCACAGACCTGGGAAGACAACTCACATGAGGATTCGTTTACAAAGGCAAAAGGAGACAACGACCCACTCGACATCTGCGAATTGGGAACCACACCACTGCCTACTGGATCTGTTGCTAGTGTCAAAGTCCTTGGAGCGCTTTGACTGATCGACCAAGGTGAACTTGATTGGAAAGTACTCGTGCTGAATGCAGCTGAATGAGACAAACTCAAAATCAGAGACCACCAAGACTACAATGAAGCTTTCCCTCATAAAATAGGTGCGATTAGAGAATGGTTCAGAACAATTAAGACTTACGACGGAAAGAAAGAAAATAAATTTGGATATGATGAACAGGTACTTTATTGGTCAAATGCTTATCGACTTTGTAACTAATATTTACACAGGTTATTAGCAAAGAACAAGCGATAAAAATTGTACAAGAGAACCACAAAAACTACTTAGGCCTTGCTTCAGGCAAAGTCAAGAACGAATCGGGATTCTGGCTTCCGCAATAAATACAGAAATAGAGTATTCAATTTGCTGGAAATTATTATAAATTAAGAATTAAATAAAATGAACAACAAGTGGAGAAAACTTAACATTCAAAACACAATGAAGAACGGACGCAGACTATCTGAAAAGCGAAAGCTTGAAGGCCAGGAGCTGCAGTTCTTCTTATCTTCCTCCGACCACAGACTTCAAAAGGTTAAGTCAGGAGCAAAGCTTTTTCACGTCGTTAACAATAAGGAAGTCAATAAGAAGCCAATCGAGCTCATCGAGCATGTTATCATAAAGCAAGCTCTCAAGGACAAATAAGCTTAGCGATGAGGACAGGAAGGATCGAGAGCAGGAGCTCGCTAAGATCTTCACAGGCGACGTCGATATGGCGAGGTACCTGAGCCAGAACACATTTGACCCAATTCAAGAAATACTAAAGGAAAAGAACATCCAAAATTTCTTCAAGCAGAAATACAACATTTTGATGATGTACCTCGAAGGAACTGAAAACACTGCTATCACTGACAGCAGCAGTAAGTAAGAGGCAAAGGTATTCATATTCTTGCGGCTCAATTTGTCAATTGGGCAAAGCTAATTTTCAATCTCTTTATACTTGGTTTAGCGTTGACTCCAACCAAGATTTGAACTTGCAGAAGCTAAAACGAGATTATTTCGAAAGCACTAAGACTGAAGTCGGGTTCACCACCGCACAAGAAAAAGTCAAAGCTATTGAAGAAGAGGTCTCGATAGAACTCCAAAAAGACTGGGAGGAAAAGGAGAAGCAGAAGAGGGAAAAAGAACAAATTGAACAAAATATCAAAGAGTTTTATGAACGACTACTCCGTAAGTCGACTTTTTCAAAGCTAAGCAGATGGTTATTTTTATAGAGCAAAAGAAAAATATTCAAGTGTTTGTTGATCCTCGATCAACAAAATTTAGAAAATAACTTTAACGTTGTTAACGAACATATTAACAATATCAAACGAGTTGACCCGAACTTGAGTCTTGGTAATGAAGTATTAATTTTATCCATCATTAGGCAAAAGACGCAGACTTAGTCAAGGTAGACTTGAAATAAAATAAACCAAAAGAATGCTTAACGAATGTCGAAATCCTAGCTGAGATTTTGAAAGAAGCGAAAAAGACTAACTTTCCGAAAGCAAATCCTGTAAAATAAAGAAGCAATAAAAACTGAAAACCACTCGATATGTAAAGATTCAGAAAGCATGCAAAAAATGATGTTTTCATCTTTAGATAAAGACCACTTTGGTACCAGTATACATAATATATCTAGATGAATACGAACTCGAGCAGCTTCAGCATAGGATTTTATCACAAAACATAAAACAAGGAATGAAAGCGTCAAAGTCTTCAATAAAACTACAGCTTCAGAATAGAGAGCAAGATGGAGCAATGCAAGCGAATTTTAAAGATTTTAAAAATTTCGTAAGACCATCGACATCAGCTGCGCAAATCCACCCTGAAGTAAAATTACTCAAGACAAATGAAGATTTAAATATCCTTGGGCCGAGGTTTTTAAACGTCCACGACAACGTTCAAGTCAAAGACATCAAGACATACAAGGACATTCAGAAAGACAAACACATGGGTCCTCTTGAGCTGAACTACATCTGCAAGTATCCTGAATACTTTGAAAAATAGCTTGACGAACTGTCCGACGACCGCTCCGAAAACCAGCAGCAAACGGAAAAGAGTCAAAATTGATCATAATCCAGTCAAAATGACTGCAAATAGCCGGATGCAAATTTGTAAGACAAGTCAAGGGCAAAGGTAGGTATTTAGCACCGCTTAAAGCGTGATAACGATCTAGATCGAACAGTACTTGAGCCTTAGAGCACAAGACTCTATCCCCCAAGAGTCCATGTAAGCAGCCGTGGTTATGTTATCTAGTTTCTGATCAACAATCGAATCTGAGGCCGTCAACACAGGAGCATCAGTTCCCCGAAGACTTCTGAATCGAGAACGCTTTGGTAAGCTTTGCAACATCACCGGTAATAGAACCAATATCCGACGCAGTTCAGTGCAAAATACGGAATTGGAGACTTTGGTCTGCCTGATAGGAGGGAACACGAAGATATTTCGGAAAAAGAACTAGAGACTGAAGAGAACGCCACTGAAATGATCTTGCATATGAAAGGACCGATATACTCAGTCGCTGAAAGAAATCAAGGCTCGTCAAATGTCGTCATGCAACAGTTTGCAAAGAGGATGTACTTTACGAATGCTAATGCAGAACAGTTCTTTAGAAAACCAATCCAGGTTTATCCTTCTTTGGTCCTCGTCAATCCGAATAAGACTTGTAAGTTTACATTTTGTGGTTTACTTTTTTTTCTTTATTTTTAAGATAATTTTGTAAACATTATCATATCTATTATTTGGTTATTAGAATTGAATGTTTCATAAGCCTTGAATTTTTTATGTGCTTTTATGTATGACTATCTAAGAAATTACAACATTAGAAGTACTATATACATATACATTCAAAAAATAATTTACTCACTTTTTATTTTTACTTTTAAAGTCAAAATGGTTGCAAAGAGAAAATAAATAATGTCAATTAATTATCTCTAACTAAGGTCAAATTATGAATCTAATACTTATTATTTTAATCATTAATAACTAAACCTTACTATTTACCAATTACACTAAGAATTTTTCATAAATCATAAATATCTTCTGAGCCCTAAAAAATTGATAAAAATTGGTATTTAAGCAATATCAATAATACCTAAATTCGTTGAGTTAATAAGTGGAGCAAGAGGTATAATCAAAAATAAAATGACTGCTAGCTGCACAAATATTTCAGTTAATAAATAATGTAATAAAATATTGATCTCTAGTACGCAGTGTCTAAAAGTCATATTACAAATACATAATTAATATATAAAGCCAATTGTAAAAATAGCTTCTATCAGTCCCCTGTTGACTATACCACCAATCTATCTCAGTGTATAAAACCGCAGTCTGTGCGAAAAGGATATAAAATTGTATTTGGGTATTCAATTTGGATTCGGACTGATACACAATCACTAACAGCGAAGATTTTGAGCATTTTACTGCTTATATGATAAATAAATCGCTATTCGGTATGATAGTAGGGGCTGGTGACGTAGGGGCTGTTGACGTAGGGGCTGGTATACGCACGGGGCGAGATGGACGGAGAGGACGTGGTACTCTGGTAGCTGAGTATGAATTTCTAGGGATTTCGAGCTTGCTAGAATTAATTCGAACTTCGTATCCTGTTCATAATAACAATCCTTCTATGTA
>JAGYYN010028257.1:0-16145 GCA_021441665.1 Euplotes cf. woodruffi 2 WChen-2021 | reverse complement strand
GATTAGTTAAGATTGAGTATGAAGGCATGTGGAGGGATGGGGCCAGGGAAGGACTCGGAAGGGAGATTGTTTATCAAAAGAGGGAAAGAAGACGACGGCTCCGGATGCAAAGGACTTTTGATATAGATCAACACGGGGGAAAGACAGGTGGTAGGTTCAGGGAAAGAAAAAATTAGATTTTTATAGATGTGTATTGAAAGATCAGGTGATATGTTGGAAATTGGAAAAATAATTAGTAAATATGGAATTGGGAAAGAGATTGAAGCTAGTGGTTATTTGAAATATGGATATTTGAAAGATAATAGGCTTGTTTAAGAGATTAAAAAGCTTGAGCCGAATTTAATTGAGACTTTAATCCAAAATAAAAGAAATAAAAATTCAGATTTCAAAACGATTTTTAACCAATTCAAAAAATAAAAGTCAGTGCTCCACTTCTTACAAATCATCACAAATCTTTCACTTCACAGATGAAGAATCAAACAGGACAGTTAAAGCGTAACTTGATAAGTCATACACCACTTCTACTGGCAAAAAATTATTAAATATGATTCAAAAGTCTCAAATATCTAAATTTAAGTCCGCAATCATATAAAATTTCCAGTAATAATAAATATAAAAGTCATGTCTGCCACGCAACCAAGAGCGCAGAACTTGCTAGAGTTCTACAAGCAAGCATACGAGCAGTCTCTAATCCAAATTGCTCAGGTAGGCCAATACCCATTAATCAAAATTAACTCTTCTTTATAGCAAAAGGAAAATTTAAAAATCCACAAGCAAATCATCGTCTTACTTTCTGGTGGGCAAGCTGGTGAACCATCTGAAACTGTTTCTCAGTTCCAATCACTAGTAGCTCAACTCGAAGACCAAATCGCAAAGCTAAGAAGCGAGCTTGACGTCATCAATACAAAACTATTGATCCAGAACCAGATCGCACACGAAACCAGTGAAGAGTACGAATTCAAGACAAAAGAGCTAAAAGAAAAAATTGACTCTCTCGAACTTAAATTACAAGACAAAGAGTCGATCCTACAATTCAAAGAGAAAAAGTGGAGCGAATTTGAATTCGTCGTTAACAAGTTTGTGAAGATCAACCCAAATCTACTCGACGAGTTCTCTAACATTAACTATCTCTGCGACGACTTGTCGTCTGTTAGAAATGTCAATACTGTACTTAAAGAAAATGATTGGCTCAAAGAGAGACTTGCATGCCTGATCAATGAAAATAAGTCGCTGCAAGAGCAGATCCAGCAAACAGCCAAGTCTCAGAAACACGTCGATCATCAAGTAGAAGGAATATTCAATTGTGAAAATTCTGAAGAAAATAAAATCGATATTAAAAAAGAGTCCCAGTCGATGAAGCATTTACCATTAAGAAGGGAATCCGATGGTGTAAGACTTTCACAGCATCAGGATGAAGCCCCGGATAACAGAGACCTCTCGGTGACGTTTCAAAAGCCACGCAAAAACAGTAAAAATTTCACATCGACTAATGATAGTCTCAGCGTGAAAACCAAAAATTGAAGAAATCTAAAGAAAATGGAAGAAATCGGTGAATATATGGAAGACAAAATGCTACAGAAATTGAAAACGATACTAACCAATGAAAGCAGTGGTTCTGATAGAGACTCGGTGACCTTCAGCGATATTTACAACGAAGCTAATGAACCTTGCAGCCCCTTCAAAAGACATTCAGATTCAAATGAAGATGTGGCAAACCATCTGCCAGACGCTTTTGCGTTCAGAAATAAAATAAGCATCATTCCGGAAATGAAGAGCCCGCTTTTGAGACTTGATAGCTCTGTCGATTTTAAAGATTTTTGAGAGTAATCGCAAGCTTGATGGTCGTCACAGATGGAGATATTTATATCAACTTTAATAATTCCTATTGAAAATTTTCTAATTAAACAGAGTATTCTTAATCATTCGAAATTTTCTTTATTTGGTGCAAGTTTAAGTCCTAGCCGTAAAAGATTTGTGAAAGAAATAACTTTACTAATAAAAGATGATGGTTTAATTAATTTGGTTAATTTTAGAACAAAAATTCATCTTTTTGTAATTTCCATAAAGAATTGCAAAAGGGCATAAATTTTAAATACTCAAAATTTTAATAATTTTTTGGCAAGTATCGAATCTTTCTGTATCAATTTTTCTGTTGCTAAGGGAGCCATAATACACATAGTTATAGATACAGATTTAGCTGTTAGAGAATTAATGGTTTAGGCTAGAACAACATCATATTCACTTAGCTTTGAGCTGACTTCAAGCTAAGCATACCATTTATAATTTTTATTGCATTAATTAAATTTGTAAATCTTAATACTGTAAAAATGACTAGTAAAGCGAGTCTTAACGATCACTCAAACTTATGCTTTAATTGGTAAAGAATTTCCTTCCAGAGTTCAAAACTAAAATATATAATTTCGATATCCAAAATTCACTGTGTTTTGAACCATCTCGAGTATTATCGGTCATCGGGGATTTTTGAACGATTGGTGATTATAAAATTGGTTCAAATTTTATTTGTAAAAAAAGCAACAACTTTGCTTAAATTGATATAAATTTATTTAAAAGGAGTGTTAATGAAAGTCACAGAAATCAACGGAGTTAAGATCTACGATCTCAACACTGCCAAGACCCTAAGCCACTACATCAACGAAGCGAAAGCCAAGAAGACCAAGATGAGCAAGCTTAAAGACTACGAGAGCCAAATCGAGCTCATCGCTGATTTTGAGTTCAAAAACTGAACGACCCACATCGAAGTAAGTAAAGACGGGTATTATCTAATTGGTGCTGGAGTTTACCCGCCGAGAGTGAAGATCTTCGAGACTCAAGAACTCTCAGTCAAGTGTGAACGTGGAATTGACGCTGAAATACTCAAACTCAAGATTTTATCAGACGATTACTCCAAATTCGCTTTGCTTTTAGGAGATCGAAACATCGAGCTGCACGCTCAGTACGGCAGACACTATAAGATTAGAGTGCCGAAGATCTGCAGGGATATGACCTACCTGCCGTCATCGTGAGACATAGTCACCGTCGGCGCCACAAATGAGATTTACAGGCTCAATTTGGAACAAGGGAGGTTTTTAGGACCGCTTGAAAGCAGCTCTCCTGAACTCAACTGCGTTGCATACAACCACGTGTTGAATTGTATAGCAACAGGAGGAATCGACGGGGTCGTGGAGATGTGGTCGATGGATGACAGGCAAAAACTCATCGAACTGCCCATTAAAAATCACAAAGCATTCGATAACTACGATATGAGTGAAATCACAGCAGTTGCTTTCTCACATGACGGAATGAACCTTGCTATCGGCAATGAAGTTGGAAAGATTAAGCTGTTTGATATTCGATATCCGATTCCTATTTTTGAAAAGGAGCAGCAGTACCAGTTTCCAATCCAAAAAATTGCTTTCCACGAGAGCTCAAAGACTGTATTTTGCCAAGACAAGAAGGTCATTAAAATATACGAAAAGGATACAGGAAAGCTGTACACGAACATCCAGACTAAAAAGAATATAAATGACTTCTCGCTGTACGGTAATTCTGGAATGGTGTTTACAGCCTGCGAGCAAGAGAAATTAGGAGCATTTTTCATTCCGACCATTGGGCAAGCTCCAAAGTGGTGCTCTTACATCGAAAACATGACTGAAGAAATGGAAGAAAAGCAGACGACAACGTCATATGAAGACTATAAATTTCTGACTAAAAACGAGCTTGAGCAGATCAACGCTTCAGATCTTATCGGCACTAAAATGCTCAAACCTTACATGCATGGATTCTTTATGGAAGCGAAGCAGTATAGAAAACTCAAGGCAATGACAGACCCATTCGCATTTGAAAAATACAGAGAGGAAAAGATTAACAAGAAACTTGAAGAACTCAGGGAAAATCGGATTGTCTTTCAACGCAAACTTCCAAAAGTCAACTCTAAATTCATGGAGGAAGTTATGAGGGAAGATGTTAAAAGGACTCGAAAGGCAAAAGCTGCTCACGAAAAACAAGAGTTCGCGCAGAATCTCCTTACCGATGACAGATTTACAAAGCTCTTTAGAGATAAAGACTTCCACATTGACCCTCATTCAGAAGAATATAAAAAGAACAAGCCATTAGAGCCAAAGCGTGCAGCAGACGAGTCTGATCAAGAAGAACAAGAGCCCGATGAAGAAGAGCAAAGCAACGTTCTCAATGCGATTCTTGGAGACTCTTCAAAGCCAAAGGATAAAAAGAAAGAGCTGACCAGCAGAGTCAACAACACGAAGCTCAAAATCCTCGATAGAATTGCTCCTGTACGTCTCTTTGACATAACCCAAAATCTTACTGATTTCTTTAGGTCCCTGAGTTCAAGAAGAAGGCAGGCGAGAAAAATGCGATTGAAAGACGGAGAGAAAAGAAAGACAAAATGAGGAAAGCTCATAAAATGCCAACACCGCAGGAAATGAAGGAAAGGAAGAAGAACAGGAGAATTGCAGTGCCTCTATACCAACTCAATAAATAACTCACTATTATTTCAATTTAGACAACAAAATTGCTAGAAGTGGTTTTAGCCATAATTTAATTGAAATAAAATGGGGAGCAATTGTGGATGACTTGGAACTGACTCCAAACAAGCGACGATAGAGTAAGCATTTCACCTTTTTAATTATTAAATTATTTGCTTTTTATTTATAATAATGTTGCTAATTAGTGACCAGATGTGTGGAAAAATTACATTCGCAGCTAATGGAAACCCTTTAAATCAGAAAGAGGTAGAAAAAATCAGAATGGTTCAAGCTGCTATGAGAACCTTTCTCGCTCAAAAGCAAGCGGATAGTAATAAATACGGCTGCTATACATTTAAGAACTTTACGACTGGAGGGCTTACAGAAGAGCGACAGTTAAGAAATAGCATTAGTAAAAACTTTTCTGTTGATGAAGTTACAAAATAAGGTAAACTGAACATTTTAAATCCTCAAAATACTAAATTACATTGATTCCCGTGAAAGAATACTGATACATTATCGGTTGATTTAGCTTGGGAAATACAAATACTGAGAAAAGCTAGATAAAGAGCTGATAAAGTCAACAGAAATCACTAAATGATATATCCTTAAATCTGGAGCGAAGTACAAAGGCCAGTTCAATGGACACATCAAGCAAGGCAGAGGCACCATGAAGTGGGCTGACGGAAGCAGATACGATGGATACTGGGCTAATGATAAAGCGAACGGCCATGGAAGACTTATCATGACCGGTACGAATTCGAATATGTTTATTAACTTTCAACAAATAAAAATAGTTTATTTGCAATAAAACAGTACGATTTCTGATTGGCAAGATACACATTAAAATTAGATGATTCGATTTTAAATTTTTGTTATTAATTAAAAAATTCGTTGTCTCTTGACATTTCAATATATCGCAAAAATGACATACAACTAAAGTAAATTCTGATTAATAATCGTATCCATTTCTTTAATTTTGCTGATGATAAAATTAACCTCGGCTCATAATTAGATTCCTCTCGCAGTCGGACGTTAAACTGAAACGTGTACGAGGGCCAGTTCCACAACAACATGGCCCTCGGCTTTGGAAGCTACATCCACTCCGACGGGTCTGAATTCAAAGGCGACTGGAGGCACAACAAGCCTCACGGCTTCGGGGAGGAGACATGGCCGGACGGGACAAAGTACAAAGGTGAGTTCGATAGCGGCAAAAAGCACGGCTTCGGCACCATTACGTGGGACAACGGCTGCACGTACAAAGGCTTCTTCAGGAGCAACCGGCTGTTCGGCTATGGAGAGTACAGCTGGCCGGACGGCCGCAGGTACCAAGGTCACTGGAGGATCAACCTGATGCACGGGGAAGGGACTTTTAGGTGGAAAAATGGTAGGCACACGGGTTATCGCTTTAGGAATAAAATACGAAGGCGAGTACCAGTTTGACCTCAAGAATGGACTTGGCAAATTTGAATGGCCCGATGGCAGGTGGTACAAAGGATACTGGAGCAATGGAAAGCAACATGGATACGGGGTTTATTATTCTCAAGGTAAAAGGAGATTTTTAAGGGTTACTGTAATAATCGATTTTATTGTAAATTACTGGAATGAGATAGATGTCTGGCTTGTAAGGTTGGTTTTATTTAGATCATGGAAAGAACAAGCTCCAGTATGGCATTTGGAATGATGGCAAATAAAGTTACTATTTTAGAGTAATTGATTAAATATGAATTGGTTATGATTTTTAATAGGGAAAATGCGTGAATGCTAGATCATAAAGAAATCTTTGAAAAAATTGAGAATTATCAGATTCAGATTGATAAAGATCCATTTAAATCTGTCGATAGAGATTTAATATCAAAATGTAATATACTGAAAAATTATGAGATTTCAACTCACTCAAGTGATATAAAATTATAAGAAAAACTGATGGTTAATCAAATACATGATTATCAAAAAGCCATATTACCTACAATCATTAAACTGTTAATATATAGATCTTGTTATTTTAAATTTATTTTTTTCAATTTATTTGCTTTAATAAGCTATTTATCTGAGTATTTAATTCAAAATAATCTTTTATAATTAATGTTTTTCAACTTTATTAAATAAATTGAGTTTCAATATAATAAATTTACAAATCCTCAATCTACCTTCCATGGGTGTCTGATGTATAACTGCAAAAAAAGGTAGGTATATATTTTAACAATCACATTTCCTACAGCAAGAAAATTTTCCAAAAACAAAAGCGAGTTCAAATTTATACCAAAGTAATATTTTTACATCTTCTCCATAAAATTTGCGTAAAATCTCAAATTCATAAAAATAATTCAAAATCATGAGGATCACTCGATCTGCAAGGACTGCTTTCCCAAATAATTCCTTCGCAAGGCCCAAATCTGCTCTGACCTCTCTAATAATTTCTTTTTGAAATCTCAATGTGCTCCCTGCAGTCTTGCTGTAATCTGCACCGAGGCTAATAAAAATTGACGTAGTCACTTGCGAATATAGGCTGGGAGGAATCAAATGTAACAAGTTTCTATATGGACTCGAGCATGCTCAATTCCACCTACCAAAAGGAAGAACAGGAAAGCACAGCTAACTCGTTATTTATTAAGCTTACAAACGACGACATCAGTGATATACGTAAGTACAGCGGATCTGGTTCGGCTGTTTACATGTCGGCTTATTACAAATCTTCAGGCTTGATCGGACAAGCAATAGGATAGATTATAGATGAGCCAAATAACCGACTGCATGTCTTAATTAGACTAAATGTAGTACAATATTGAAGTTAGTATTTTGCGAGCTCTGCTTTGGTATCCTAAAATCGGCAAAGATATCTGTATTCTGATGTCGAGACTATTAATACTGCAAAATTAAAAATTTTGATTTAGGTGCTCAGTCTCAGTTGATTAGCACAACAGCCGACGACTCTGCTTTAAATGATAAGTGAGTTGAGTATCGAAGACTAATCCAGTTTAACCAAATGAAAATGCTCGAGCTGCAGGAAAGGCTTAATTGCTTCCCTGATGATAAAGAAATACTGATTTTATTGATTAAACGAGGTGAATTGGCAGGACCTTCTAAATAATAAATTCTCGATTGCGATCACTCAACCAGCACGGTCTATTTCTAGTGATGAAGTGCTGAAGTTTGAAGACTCTGAAGCAAATTTCTCAAATAGCTTCCAAATCTACCAAGCTCCTCCTGCTGTTGTTGTCCCTATGAATAAGCTAAAGTAAGTCCAGGTTGTCCAAGTTTTAATAGGAAGATTTCTTCAAAGCAAAGAGCAACCAAATCAATGGTTTTGGGGAAAAATGGCAAAAGTCGATCGAAAAATCAGCAAAATGTAGATAAAATATTGGACACCTCGATTTGAGAAGCATCAAATCAGACTACATGATCTCATAATAGCAAATAAATTTGATTATTGACAAAATGATGGAGCTAAAGAACAAAATTTATCGAAAATTAATACTGTGACTGCGCATACAAGAGTTGATAGCATTTGATCGCATTCGAAGTACTTTGAAGGATCGAATGAATTCGTGATAATTCACAATAGTAAAATTATAAGCCCAGTTCATAAAGTCAAGTTACGGTGGAATGAAGTATTCGTACTTCAGTACAATCCATCTGCAGATACATCTTCTAAACTATTCTCGATCTCGATGACAGAACAGGACAAGACTGATGCGAAAATAGTCGGGAGTGATCGAACTTTCTCAGTGGACCAGTTTGACTCAGCTAAAATCTACAACCTGACTATTGACTTTAAAAAGACTTATAAAGAAAAGACCGAGGCTAGGGTTGCAATTAAGCTGCAGTACATCAAAGATTATAAGGCATTAATTACAAAGGCTCTTTGCAATCTCAGAAATGAAAAGAAAAGTTTATACGTGCTATATAAACTTGCAACAGAACGAATAAATACGCTTAAAATAACTCCACACTTTGACATGAAGGTCACTCAAAATGGAGGATGGTACCAAAGTGATAATGAGTCTCTTAGAAAAAGCAAAACACACCAAAGAAATGCAGAAATCGATCTTATATCAGACTCATTTATCGATATCGAAAATCGAAGGATGAGCTGAAAGCTTTCCAGTTCTCAAAATGCTAAAATGGTGGGAAAACTCGACCATTTGAAAGTGCAGAGAAATAAAGTTGCATCGTCTTTTTGTAAAAATCAAGAATCTGGAGTTCTAAACACAAGCGCTCTGTTTTGCAGTACTCTGAACGATTACGATGGAAAGTCATCGGTGATTGTAAAAGAGTACAAAAAGAGTCAGGTGGAGCCAGGATCATACTTAAACTACATGTAAGCTTATCTCAGCATATCTGCTGCTCAACATCCTGTTTGGAATGGATATAATAACCATCTATCGCTCACATTGATTTAATTTTCAATATGCTCTAAGTAAAAAATATCAATTCAAATTTTATAGTTTTAGTATAAAAAATATGTAATTGAGGAAAATAAAATTTACACCTATTTTTTAGTATTAAGGTATTGATCAAAGCAGAAATAAGTTTTTTTTTAAAACTTGTATTAAAATCACAACGATCTTTAAAATTTTTTGATTAAATTTTTCGTATTACATATTAAAGGACTCAGGCACAGTCGTATTGAAGTTTTAAAATAGTATATTATTTGTTATATTTAGACTCAATTTCCTCTAATACTGTGAGATGAGACTCCAACTCTGCATTCACGCTGTTGCTCAGCTCAATATCGCTCTGTGTGTTCTTCCCAAGAGCGTCGATCTCATCAATTAGCGTTGGTTTGTCACTTTCAGGACTGTCGTCTGTAGAATCTGAAGGCTGGTTAGTATGGATGCTGATGATGTCTTGATTCGGTAAATCGTCAACCTCTGCTCTTAAATACTCAATCTTTTGGTTGTCATCCTCTCATCTTTGGTTCAGCTCTGAAAAGCGTAATCGAGGGGGCTTACCGCTGATTTGGTCAAAGTAGGAGTCGAGCTTGCCTTCGATTTCCTGGACTATGAGGAGATCTTCTTCGCTGACATGCTCGTTGGATTTAATTATGTTGACGGTGTCGTCAAGAGCCCTTGCGTTTCCTTCACATCAGTTCAGGATTTCATTTAGTTCTTCAATCAGCATTGCTTTATTTGAGAAGTTATTTTGAATGTTTGCATCTCCTAAATCGTTGTACACATCTATAGTCGCCAATGTTAAATTAATCTGTGGAACTAAATCAAGAAAATGGACAGTTTATCTTGACTTATTTCAAATAGATTTGATTCGTTATTAGTTTTTATCGAGTTAATTGGTATAATATGATTTATTAATAATTATTTTGATAAATCTACATAGATTCTTACTTAAAATTCTATCATTTATATCCAAAACTGAATTGAACTCCTCATCAATCAAGTTTTTATTAAAGACCTATAATATGAATGTGATATATTACCATTGGTTCGCAGTTTCCAAAGTATCGTCTCATTTGGCTTAACTCTTCCAAATCGATATTTTTGAATCTATCAATTTGCCACTGGACGCCCTTTTTAATAATATCTGCAATACTGTCGCAATCTTGCTGAAAGACTTGGATTCTTTGCTGTTCGAGTTTGAGGCTTGCCATGGTTTCTTCAATGAATACATTATTGTCTCTGTAGTCGTCTTTTGACTTCATAAGTCTAAAAATAACACAATTCAAATTACGTGAACATTTTCTGGAATCGATCAATGTCAGCCTGAAGTGAAGGGATCCTCTCGTTAAGCTCTTCGTACTTTGGCAAATAGTTATCGAGCTCAGCATTGACGTACTCAATGATGATCTAAAGCATTAGTAAAAATCGTACCTTGGACTCTGATCTCTCAAACGCCTTGAATTCAAGCTCGCATTCTGTAATCGAGCTTTTGAGGTCCTCAACTTGCTGATAAACATATTTAATTCTATCATTGGCTTCGTCGATTTCTTCTTTTGAGTAAGGCTTTGGAGATTCTTGCGCTATTTCCTCTATTTGGCTCAATTCATTTAGCACGTCATCTGAGTTGTCGATAATGTCGTTTATTTTGTTCATGACTGATCCAATGAAGTTTTGAACCGATTCGCTGTGGTCTAGCTGCATTTCGAATACTGATAGCTCAGTATCAAGAATCTTTAGCTTTGATAAAGACTCGTTCAGGCTGGATATTTTATTTTGGACCTCTTCGTAGTCTCCGATTTTGATAAGTTGCTCTTCAATGATGTCATCGAACTTGTCGTCTATTTTCTGAGGAGACTCAGAAAACTTCGCTGAACGGTCGTTGCTGTCAATACTTTCATGAGCAAATGATTCGATATTTGAGTCTTGATGAATAGGAAAATCGATTAAGTCAGAAGCTGCGCTATCGCGAACGACTGCCTGTTTCTCCTCACTGTTCTGGAAAATGTTCATCTGGCTGTCAGTGTAGTCATTACTCTGAGCACCTAGTTTCTTATGTTCTATACATATAAAGCGATTTGAATTACCTTCTTGGACTGCATCAGGACTTCCGGGAGCTTTATCATTATCACAGTTGACATAGTTTTCCACCTGCCGCGAACTCGCTGCATCTTGGCTGGAATCATCTCTGCTGTCGCTGTTTCTGCTGAAAAGTTGGCGGTCTGTTCAAATACTGTCTCTTTGGATGTCCTTCTTCGTAACTCTAGAGGATTTAAAAATGTAAAGTTACGATTGTTTTCGCGAGTCATTGGAGACAGGCTGTGCGCTTCCTTTCTTGCCATTCATCTTTTCGTGGTCTAAGCATCGATGTCAGACAAGAACAATAATAAAACCAAAGTTTAATCGTTTGCGATTGTAGCCTACCTAGTACTATCTGTTCAGAGGAGTAGGGGTTCCTGTATTTAGTGATTAGAAATGAAAGGCATAACGTTACTTTTCATTTGAGCTCTGCTCGAAAGACTCGAGTGCAATTGCTTCGCTGTCTAAGCTTTTATCTTCTTCAGCAAGGGTAGTTTTTCTCCCTATATTTTTGACATTTTCATCAGAGTCTAAATAACATTAATTAACTGTGGCTCTTGAAGTAAACCAAATTTATTTAGTTTACTAAAATTTAGGCGACGGAGCAGTTGAGTTAAATAAAATATAAAAGTTTTCGCAGTTACTGAAGTACAATCAAAGAAAGAAATGCAAAAAATATAGCTTATTTTAAAATACAAAACTTTTAAGATTGCGAAAAAAACTAAAAAAATTGAACTTAGTAAATCATACTTTTATTTGATATTTTATAGGTAAATAATAAAATAATTTGTTTGATCAATTTTTAAATAAAAAATAATTGATCTCGTCAGCGACAATTACTTATCAGTGACAGAGGTATATCATTTGATATTTTTGGTAAAATTGTCGATAAGTATTGTATATTGCTCTAGTGACAAATTCTTTTTGGTTTAGTCATTATAAGCATATCAATATAATACTAGATTAACGATAGCTCTGCTTAAAGATCTTATTACCACTAAAAATACAATTGTTGCCATCAATGTTCTAGAGATAAAAGGAATATCAACTGCTTTTGTTTAAATAACTAAACCATTCTAAACATACTGTTCGATACGAGTTGATCTCGAGGGTCTGAAGTCACAGTTTTATACTTCTTGTTTCCTGAAAACTTTTGAGAAAGCTTAGTCCATCAGCCTTTGAAGCAGCATCAAAAGTTACATATTCATGACATTTATTTATAATTATATAATCAACTAAGTTCTTTATGTCTCTCGATTTATTATTTTATAATATATATTTTTTATTGTCAAATAAAAAAATTAGAAAACCCATATATTTTTGTAAATCAATCAATAAATTTTAACTGCTTTAAAATTGAATTTTTGATAACCAAACATCGAACGAGTATAAATTAGCTACCTTTTATACATCGCACAAGTCTTGAGCCTGAATTCGACTTCTTTTTGTTTTTATTACCAATTTCTTTGCGTTCTGTGGACGTCATGAAATAATTACTTTTCCTGTGATTATACATCTCAGTGTAAGATGTTCCTCAGTTATTGTTATTCCTCGAAACTCGACTCTCGCTGCTACTTGCAGTGCGACTGAGATCTCAGAGCTGAGTTTTCTCGAATATCACAGACAGCCTTCGCCATACTGTACTTTTCATGCGAGTCTAATGCAGATTTAGATTTTACTAATTTCCTACTTGAAAAATGATTCGACGGTGACTCTCTTTTTAATCCATTTGCGAATTTACTGTTTTTACTTGCTGATTTTGGCGACATGTACGGGTCTATATTGTTAACGGTTAGTTTTAACATAACACCAGTCAAGCATAAAACCACAGTCAATATAAGCTGTAGAGATAGATAGCTCGTTATTAATATTTCTCGTACCTGCAGTATTTATAAATTGCTCTCAATTTTTCTCGATAAGCTATAGCTGTTCTTTATACTGCTTTGGTTATTTATATGAAATCGCTTTGTCTCTCGATAAGTTAAAATGCCGCTGTATTATAGCAATCGTGTCGCTAGTTTTCTCAGACAGCTGGTGTTTATTTATTTTTCTACTTTTGATCATTTTATCTAAATATAAATGAATAGAGGTTACTTTTACTAATATGAGTTGGTCTTTCTGCAGATGAAGTCAAACTGCTGTCTCTAGACCTGTGCTTGCTCCATCCGAGTCTACATGTCAAGATATTAAATTAAACTGAGCAATGAATTACCGCTTTGATCGTTCGTGAGCTTTAATTTTATTCACTGCACTACTTCGTAGGTTTACTTTTGCTCTTTTTGGTGATTTGTAAACTTTGTTGTAAGCGCTACCCATTTTTAGTGTTGAATTGCTGAAATTTATTCCTTTCTTCTGGGCCTTTGGTTTATTTAATCGCAATATATTTCTTCTTTAGCTCAATGTCTTGAGTTAAGAGTTTTGAGTAAGCGTGATTATAGTTACCTTTTCTATTGATCCTTATGTCATATAAGTATATCTCTTTTCTTTTGACAGAGAACAGTTTTGATGAAAGAGTTCGATCAGAAAAGTTGAACAAATCAACTTTATTTACTTTAGCCTTGCATTTATTTCTTCATCGATCGAATACTTTTTGTATCGCCTGCACTTGGTACTTGAGAATTTGCATGAATTGCAGATGAAAGGCTGATACTTTCCCCATTCGTTATACTGTTGCCTAGAGAATAAAAATCACTTTGCTTGTGATTCACTATTTCTGCACCATGAATTATATGATTGAATTTTCCGCTATTTTCCAACCCTCCATTCTTTTCTTTTTATCTTTTTACGTGACAAAGGTGAGAACTCTTTTGCCTTAGCTTTTTCTGTAGGCTCAGATTGGTCGAGTATACTTGCAGTTTGGTTCGATTGGGCTCAGTTTTGAGAGTCTTTACTGCAAACAATCAAATTCGGTCTTTTTGCATTCGTACTGCTTAACGGAACACTGCTTGGTTGCAATATTAAATCATTACCGTTCTGATCTAATCTTAGGTGTCTATCCTTCTGTTTATATCATTTGTGGCTAAAAATATGTGCATCCCCGTTTTGGTAGTTAAAACAGCTATTTATTAGGAGTACGAATGAGTACTCCATATCCTACATCTTTATAGTTGTAAGTGGCTGAGTTGATGCTTGTTCGCTCTGGACTTGTCTTGCTATAATAATTCTGGCCTCATTCCTCCTTCGACTCAGCTTCCTGCACCTTGTCTACATATTTAACTTTTGGCTGAAATGATTTATAAGACGTGAGTGGGATTTTATCTTTTGCTAATGCGTAGTTATACATCTCGATTGACTTTTCAAAGTTGCCCTTATTTATTTTCAATCGCAGCGAGATAGAAAGCAGCTTGCGAGAACTTCGGGTTGATCTCGAGAGCGTCTTTAAATCAGCGCTCGGCTTCGTTAATTCGGTCCATCTTCTCGAGAATTCTGCCTTTGAAATATAGATAGTTTTCATCTTGGGGCTTGTTGTTTAGCAGATACTGGGCTTTATTTCAGAGCGTCTTCGAGATTGCCAAGTTTATTAAGCAAGCTTTCGTTCTGAGTTGATTTACTATTTTCAGATTTCCCTCTGTGGCTCTTTCGATAGTTATTCTCTGTAAGGGGGTTGTCGTAGTCAAAACGAGAGACCGACTTGATAACAGGATTCAGTGTCGACCCGCGTACAACCTTGAACATTCCTTTATTACTTGTTCTCTCAATTATTGGTTCTCTTACGAGATCACACTTGATAACGACGGTCACTTTATTTCGTTCGCGGAAGTCTATGGTAAATCATTAGGTTTTAACATACATTTTGGATTCTTCCTTTTCCGAGATTTCGAGCTTTGAATCGACTTGGACTCGTGCCTGATGTTCGCCTCGCATGTGAATAAGTCCCTATCTTCAGTGTGGGAGTTCTGCATCGATATTGTTGGAGTGTTCGCAGTCTTTGGCATTGCTTTGAAGTAAGAAATATTTGGAAAGTAGCTGCTACGCTCTTTTGCTTTACTATAAAACGCATGCTTGAACAGTTGCTCAAAAACTCGCTTAAAATTTAATTTTGTTTAGTACTATTTAGTGATATTGATTATTTAACAGTAAAATGAAAGTAAATTACTCCATTATGTATTTTTAGTTTTGCAGATTTTCAATTTTTAATAAAAACTAACTATATGTAATAATTTTAATTTTGGCTTAATAATATCCGATACAAAATATATTTAAAAATTGAAATAGAAGGATTCTTTGCATACAATTTGTTTAAAGAATCAAGACAGCGGTTTTTTTCCAGTTCTAAACTCGACCTTCTGCACAAATAATTTTTGTTAGATATAAAAGAAAATAAACATATTTGAATGGGATTATTTTTAGAATTTCGATTAAGATTTTCCAGTAACGTTCTTTGAAAGCCAATCGAGTCCTTCGTATAATCCATCTCCAGTTGTGGCACAAGTTGCCTGGATATACCATGTTCTTCCTTTAATGGTGTGAAGTCCAAGTGAGTCAGTGATTTCTGGTGGGGTCAAAGCTCCTGGTAAATCTTGTTTGTTTGCCATGACCAAAAGTAATGCGTCCTTTAGCTCATCTTCAGCAAGCATTCTGTGGAGTTCTTCTCTGGCATCTTCAATTCTGTCCTTGTCGTTAGAGTCAACAACGAAGATGATTCCTTGTGTGTTTTGGTAGTAGTGTCTCCAAAGCAGTCTAATCTTATCTTGGCCGCCGACATCCCACACAGTAAATGAGATATTTTTGTACTCGACAGTTTCAACGTTAAATCCAATAGTGGGGATTGTGGTGACAACTTCTCCGAGTTTTAGCTTATAAAGAATAGTGGTCTTTCCTGCAGCATCAAGTCCGACCATCAGAATTCTCATTTCTTTCTTTCCGAAGAATCTTGCCCAGACTTTCGAGAACGAAGTACCCATTTTTAAATTTAATTTAATCTAGAATTGCCGCCCTGCAGCAATTCAAATTTTGTATAATTAGCATGGGGTTATACTAGCCATCACTATTTGTAAAAAAAAATTGAGGTTTTAGCAGCACAAGCTTAAAAATAAACACAAGATAGCGAGATAAACAAGAAAATGTAGAACAGTAGTGATTTTTAAGACAAAATCATTAATTTAATTAGCAACTGACATGAGGCATAATTTTATATAATAAAACTATTTTTTTTAAATCCTCAATTCTTATTTATAAACAGTAAATATTA